>JAJJBR010001429.1:0-113062 GCA_022817965.1 Solanum lycopersicoides | reverse complement strand
CTAGGTTGCACTTGATCACTAGCACCACTCCTTTTTAAATTCCTTGACATCCTCCTAAGTTTAGACTCTTGAATTTATTGTGCATACACCATGAGTCTAGCCAAAGTCATATCATCATGTAGCATAGCCGTACGGCATTCCTCCATCTCTAAGTCGGCTACACCCGTCACAAAGCGACTCATTTCATCCTGGATTACACACTAGGGATGGTGCATATCTTGACAAAGTTGAGAACTTCAAAGAGTATTCCTCAACTCATATTGCCTTGCTTGAGATTGATAAACTCTGCTTTACCTCCCTCTCTCAAGGGAAAGTACTTACCAAGAAAATTTCCTTAAATTCTTCCCACTCAATAGGATCCGACTCCACCGTCCTATTATCCTTCCATTGAGTGTACCAAATTTGAGACACATCTCTCAATTGATACGAAGCCAATTCCGCCTTCTCCCTAGATGTAACCCCACAGCACTCAATACCTTGACACACCATCAAGGAACTCTTGGGGATCTTCATCTACCTTAGAGCAAAAAGATTGGATGATTCAACCTCACAAAGTCTCTCAACTAGATGTCATAGTGCTTTCCACAACATTCACCCTAGGCACCATACTCAAATTGATTTGAGTAATCACGGCTTGGGCTAGCAAGCAAAGCATCTCTAATCTTCCTATTAGACATCTCCAGAACCTCATTACCTCCTTCCACATTAAACTTAAGGCATGATCACCTTGAGGATGCACTTGGGAACCTTGAGCACCCTGGACACCTTGCCCATCTTGAAGAACTTGCTCAACTTGCTCAACTTGAGGAGGAGCTTCCTCATTCACCCTTCCCTCTTAACCTTCTAGCGGCCATCCTTCTAGTATTCATCTCCTAGAAACACAAGGAAGAACATTTAGAAGGATATTCATAACATTTACTCTACCGCACGACATAGGAGTAGAAAAGAAGGGAAACTCTATCGTCATATAGCCTCTCTCCCATAGATGTGTCGCGACTCACATCGATGTTCAAGACTCTACTAGACGTGATGTGATGAGATTTTTTTTATTCCTAAGACTACTTTCACCAACCTATGCTCTGATACCAAGCTTTGTCATGACCCGAGACCCCACCCTAGAAGTTAGGGCACAATCTCGGATTGTGATGCATGCATACTCGACCTCTCGGAGGTCTCATACAAGCCTTTCATATCATTCATCGCTTATACATAATGAAAAATAAAGTGGAATTAAAACTTTTCACAAAACAATATCATAGTCTTTAAAAACTCTTTCATATAAAAGTAATAAGAAATACTAAGTCCCAATCTCACCATCATAATACACAAGAGTACTTGGGATACGGCCCATATGTAATAGAAAATATAGTACTAATAAGTCTATTACAATACATCAATACGAAACATAAAAGACATATATGCCCTCGAGTCAAGTGAGGACATACTTCAACTTCTCTTGAATGATCTTCTAAATCTAAGTCTTCTTCCCAAAATCTCTTCACCTAAAAAGAACAATATAGATAGATAAAATCATGGAATTAGTACAACCACATGTACTAAGTATGGCTTAATATATAAAAATCATGAAAATGGACATTTATTGGAAATATGCATCTTTTCATTTAAATATCATAATTTCATCATAAGAACTCCATTTATAAAATTAGAATCACATAAGAAAACATCTAAACCAAACATCATATTTTTAGAACCTACATTACAGTGAGCTCAATTCACTGTACAGTGAAGTACCTCAATGTTACAGTGAATTCACTTATTTTCGTATTAAACACCTTCTAACATGTAGTCTTCTCACTAAAGTTAACATAAGATTCACTTAAGTCACACAAAGAGAGACCTCCTATACACCCACTCTATGTGTCCTAAACGACCCTCAAGATTACTCATAAAGAGACACATACACACCTACAATACACCAACATACAAAACATACATAATATGACAATCTCCCGTACCAAGGCTATCAAAAGACTTACTTAAGTATTCCTAGAAGAGAACGCACATACACCCTCCCTCTTCAAGGCTGCCTAAATAATCTTTAAGACTTCCTAGGTTTAGTTCATTTCAAACATAACAAGCAACTTCCCTAACTAGCGTCATTCTGAAGACTTCCAAAGATAAGACATGAAGAGATCATCCTTTATGCCCTCTTCAAACTTTAACTAAGGAATCCTTAAGTCACTTTAGATTAGGTACTCATCACTTAATACTTTATATCATTAAGTCATCAGTTCATTAGTTCATTTAAGAGACATACATCACACAATGGACATTCAAATAATGATCTTGGACAATACCTAGGAACTCTAACTAACATCTTCAAAGCCTATTGTGCAATGTCTAGATAGCATCCCATACAACCACCTAAACCTCATATAACTTCTCTAATGCTAATGGTATTCCATATGATGAGAATAGGGAATAATTGACATAGACCATGGTAGCAAAACATGGAATCCGGAGTTCTATCTTTCTCCGATGAGGTTGTTCTACTTGCCAATGGTAGAACTTAGACAAATCCCATGTAGGCACATGGTTAAGGAAATATGAAGGGCATGATTTGTACATAGTCTCATTCTTTAACTAGAACTACTTACCTTACCATACTCACTCGGTGCTAGCCTTCGTTCTTATAGATAAAATCACACTAAGGTTCATACAAATGGTTCCACTATCTTGTTCATGACCTAATTACATTTACCCTACCAAATCAAGGTTCTCTAGGGCTATCTCACTATGGCGACAAGAAGCTAATCATGACTTTACTAAGGATTGATGTGATGCCGTCCCAACCAATCAACCTTAAGTCCATCATTCATTACATGAGGGGTACCATTACGGCATTCGACTTGAAGTTTCATAACCTTACCACTTGGTTCACGGTTTCACAAAAAGGACCCTCTTATCATCATTCAAGGTCTCACCTAACATTCATTTATTCAAGACTAAGACACTTTAGTTTCCTAAGTCAAGAAATCACATATTCATATTCATACATGCATCAAGTAAGGGACACAAGTCTATATAAACAAGACACAACATTACATCAACGACGACACCGGTTACGTCTAGGGGGTGCTCCTCGGATGTAACAAACTATGTATCAGAGCATGAGGTTTAATATATTTGATGTTGATCTCTCTCTCAACCACGTCTATGTTGATTCGTACTCATAATTGTGAAGCACGCCACACTTATGAATACGAATCTATATGATGTTTAGGAAAATCTCTCTTTCTTGGAAATCCAATATCGTGCCTCTAGAGTATACTTATTGTGTACTTTCACCTAAACCTTGTATTTTGGTTATAGGAAATGAATACTCAAAGGAATGCGCCTCGAAGACTTGAGGAAGATATTGCCAATGTGGGGGTTCCTCCCCGTGGTGATCAAGTCTCTCCTCTTGAAGAAGATGCTAATGTTGAACAAGCTCCGGTCAATCCTCCTCCTTTAATGGATGGTGCATAAGGACTGCCCTTCTCCAAATGGCTCAAGCCATTACTTCTCAAGCCCAAGCCTTCACTACTCAAGTTGAAGCTATGACATCCCAAGCTAACCGGGAGGTTGTACCCCAAGAAAATCAACAAGTTACTACCATGGACTCCCGTCTAAGGGATTTCAATAGGATGAATCCCCTACTTTCTATGGGTCAAAGGTTTAAGAAGACCCCCAAGAGTTCATTTATGAAGTCTACGAGATATTATTATCTATGAGTTGACTATTAGTGAGAAGGCCGAGTTATCAAATTACCAACTCAAAGATGTGGACCAAACTTGGTATGTCCAATGGAGGGACAATAGGCCTCTAAGGGGTGGACCGGTGACTTGGGAGATCTTCAAGAAGGCTTTTCTTGATAGGTTCTTTCATAGGGAGATGAGGGAAGACAAAGTGGTGGAGTTCATCATCCTTCATCAAGGAGTTATGAGCGTACTTGAATACTCTTTGAAATTCATTAAATTTTCCAAGTATGCTCCTTCTTTGTTTTTCGATCATAGGGATGAAATGAGCCGATTTGTGACGGGGTGTCGGAAGACTTGCAAGAGGAGCGTCATTCGTCTATTCTACATGACAATATGAACATTTCTCGTCTCATGGTTCATACTCGACAAGTGGAGGAGGCAAGGTCTAGAAGAAAGAGTAGAGATGCTAAGAGGGAAAGATCTTTTGATAGTGGCTCTACTAAGGGGAGGCTTGATATCAAAGACAAGCCTAAGTTCAAGAAGAGGTTTTCTATTCAAGTTCCATCCAATTTCCCTAAGGCTCGTGATTATAAGGTGTCTAAACCTAGAGTCCAAAAAGAAGGAGTGGAAACTCACCAAATGAGAAGCCTACATGTGCCAAGTGTGGAAAGGTTCATTTTGGTGAATGCTTGGTTGATACGGGCAATTGTTTTGGTTGTGGGAAGAGTGGACACAAGGTTAAGCATTGCCCTAATATGAAGGGTCAAGATAAGAGTGGTCAAGCTCAAGAAAGTGGCTCTAGTGAAGATCCTAAGAAGAACCTCTTTTATGCTCTCCGCACTAGGGGTGAGCAAGAGACCTCTCCCGATGTGGTGACCGTATGTTGAAATTCTTTTCTATTGATGTGTGTGCTTTACTTGATCTCGATGCTATTTTGTCAGTTTTTACACCTCTTATAGCTAAAATGTTTGACATTTTACCCGATATCTTGTATTAACCCTTCATAGTGTCTACCCCGGTGGGTGAGTCAGTTGTTGCAAAAAGGGTGTATCAAAATTGTCCTACAATGTTGCCCAATAGAGTTTCTTATGTTGAACTAGTAGAACTTGATATGGTTGATTTCGATATCATTTTGGGTATGGATTGTTTGCGTGCTTGCTTTGCCACTATTGATTGTAGAACGAGGGTTGTGAAGTTTAACTTCCCAAACGAACCTGTTTTAGAGTGGAAGGGGGGAAATTCTATTCCTTGAGGTCGTATCATCTCTTGTCTAAAAGCATGCAAAATGATATCTAAAGGTTGTCTATATCACATCATAAGTGTCCAAGATTTAGACTCTGAAATCCCTCTAATTGAGTCGGTCCCCGTAGTGAGTGAAGTTCCAGAGGTCTTTCCTAATGATCTTCCCCTCCCGAATGAGAAATTAATATTGGTATCGATTTGCTACCGTATACAAATCCCATTTCAATTCCTCCTTATCAAATTGCTCCGGCCGAATCGAAGGAGTTGAAGGCTCAACTCAAACATCTACTAGACAAAGTCTGCATTAGACCTAGAATTTCTCCATGGGGGGCTCCGATTTTGTTTGTGAAAAATAAGGATGGGTCCTTAAGAATGTGCATTGGTTTTTGCCAACTCAATAAAGTGACTATTAAGAAACAATATCCTCTCCCTCGAATTGACGAATTTTTTGATCAACTCCAATGGGTAAGCTACTTTTCTAAGATTGACTTGAGATCGCAATATCACCAACTTAGGGTGAGAGGTGAGGATATACCAAAGACGGTATTTCCAACTATACTATAAGTACTTAGTAATGTCTTTTGGTCTAACTAATGCTCCGGCGGAGTTTATGGACTTAATGAATAGGGTGTTTCTAAGTTACCTAGATTCATTTGTCATTGTCCTCATTTATGACATCTTGGTATATTCAAAAAATGAGAGTGATCACATGGGTCATTTGAGGGTGGTGTTGCAAGTACTTAAAGAACATCAATTGTTTGCCAAGTATAGCAAATGTGAGTTTTGGTTGAGGTCGGTGGTGTTTCTTAGTCATATAATCTCTAGTGAGGGATTTGAGGTTGATCCAAGGAAAATGAAGGCGGTGAGAAGTTGGCCTAGACCATTGACTCCAATCGACTTAGGAGTTTCTTGGTTCTAGCGGGTTATTATCGGAGGTTTGTGGATGATTTTGTGTCCACTGCATATCCCTTGAATACTTTGACCCAAAATAGTAAGAAGTTTGAGTGGTCGGAGGAATGTGAGAAGAGCTTCAAAATCTTGATAGATAGGCTTACTTTCGCTCTGGTATTGACTTTACCGAAGGGTACAAAGGTCTTCGTTATGTATTCTGATGCATCCCAAGAGGGTTTGGGGTGTTTGCTTATGCAACATGGAAAAGTTATTACCTATGCTACTAGAAAACTTAAGGTGCGTGATAAGAACTATCCCACTCATTATCTTGAGTTAGCGGCCGTGGTTTTTTCATTGAAAATATGGAGTCATTATTTGTATGGTGTTCATGTTGATGTGTATACCGACCACAAGAGTTTCCAATATGTGTTTACTCAAAAGGAGTTGAATCTCCGACAAATAAGGTGGTTGGAACTGTTGAAAGATTACGATATGAGTGTCCTTTATCACCCCGGCAAGGTCAATGTGGTAGCGGATGTTCTAAGTTATATAATCATGGGTAGTGCGTCTCATGTAGAGGAAGCCAAGAAAGACCTAGTGAAAGATGTTCATAGTTGGCTAGATTGGGTGATAGAAAGACCAAATGGTGGTTTTATGGTCCATCGTAAATCCGAGTCAACTTTAGTTGTTGAGGTGAAGTACAAACAATACCTTGATCAACCGTTGATGGAGTTGAAATAATCGGTTCCTGGTAAACTTAATGAGTCATTCTTCTTAGGGGGGATTGTGTTTTTTGGTATCTAGGAAGGTTGTGTGTTCCTAATGTAGATGATTTGAGGAACCGGATTCTTGAGGAAGCTCATGGGTCCCGTTACTCCATTCATTCGGGGTCAACAAAGATGTATCATGACCTTAGGGAAGTGTATTGGTGGGAAGGATTGAAAAAGGACATAGTGGAAATTATTTCTAACTGTTCGAATTGCCAACAAGTGAAAGTCGAACATCAAAAGCTGGGTGTTCTACTTCAATAAATCCAAATTCCTACTTGTAAGTGGGAAGATATCAATATGGATTTTGTGGTAGGTGTAACACCCCTAAAATACTAGAACCTTATTTACAAGTAAACACCATTGGTTAAATTGTTATTGCTAACATAAATTTTTATCGTAATTTAAGGTATTGTATGGGGTATTTGCGTAAATTGACTAATTAGAATTTCTTATAAGTTTAATATTTTGGTATCAAGTATATATATATATATATATATATATATATATATATATATATATATAGGAGTAAATGTAAGCATTTTGGGGCAGCACACAATAATTTGGGCAGCACCCTTTTTGACACATCTGTATACGTGACTAAGCTTCACTCTCTATAGAATATATTTGGAACCTCTTTTTGTGATTTCGTTTTAACTGAAGTTTAAGAACATTATAAATTAGCCAAAAAGTTGTTCTTCAAAAATCAAAAGAAAAACTAGTTCCTTTTGGGTAAATTCGACACACAAACTTCTTTAGGTAAGTGATGAATAAAATATGTTTCTTAGCTGGGTAGACTTTTGTATTTTAAGCATGTATTGTCTTATCGAACTTATTTTATAGTGAATAAATATGATTTGGAAAGATAATTCGTATTTATACAACTCTTATGTTTATTAAAAACTCTAAATTTGTTGTTATGTATTCGAAATATGGGTAGCAACATAGGAAGAATTCTGTCCAGCTATTGGAATTAGAAATCCTTTCTGATCAATTGTTAGTGTGTTGATTATATCTTTATGAAGAAAACGTATTTTGAGGTGATTCTTGATTATTTGAAATATTAAGAGAGGTGCCTACATCTTTTATGAAATATATCAAGTCAAGATTTTCTGTTTTGTGTTTCAAAACTAAGTTGCAACGTGAAGTACTTTTGTTGGAAATAATCACTATTTTGGGAGCTTAGTCGTAAATGTACATGCTAGGCTTACTTGTGATGATTATCCTGTTTTACTTCAACATTATTAAGATACTAAAAATTAAATAAGTCATGTAATTGTATTTTAAGGTTGTATATACTTGTGAACAAGTTGAGGACTTTCATACATTGGTTGGTCTACGGTTTGAACACTTGAAGTCGTGTTGGACTGTTTCTTTCCTAAAGCGTTGAAGTTTGTGTATAAATTTGTACTTGTATTATTTTTACCTGCTGGTATATCTGAAAGTTTATATTGGTACATTAATTACCTCTTGTCACTTTGCATTGTTATGTTGTGTCGTTTAAGACGTTAAAGACTCTTGTGTAACTCGCCCACTTGTATAGATTGTTTGATCACTTGCATTCTTGTTGGCACTTTGTCCTTCTTGTGGCTGTGACTTTGTCACTATTGGCATGCCTCTTGATTCGGATTATTGTCCCTCTTGACTCTGATTTTTAGTTCATATTAAGTGTGGAAGTTGTCAATTTTATGTAAAACTAGAACGCCTTTTTTAATATGGTTCTTGGTTCTCTTGATTATTGGGCTTTGACCCTTCTTGATACAGGGTGTCGACCCTTCTTGTTTCTGGTCGTTCTTTGTGTAAAGACATGATGTATATATTGGGCGAGTCTTGTTATTGAACCTCTTGGACAATTGTGCTATGAACTCTATCGACATTTGGAGCTTCGATTATCCAACTTAATTCTCTTTGTATATTATTTACTTGATTTACTTATTATATTTCAATTATGATGCCCTGGACTTGAGAATAATGACTTGATGAATCTAAGGGCACAAGATCTATAGTTTTTACACCACTAAGCTTTATGCTTAGCGATAGTTGTTTCTATCGTACGGAATGTTCGAGAGGACCGTTGAAGTTGGGCATGGAATATTAAGATTTTGAAAGCCTTAAAGGAAGATCACACTTGCATATAGACATATATATATTTTGTATAAACCTTGGCTTGTGTGTGTTTACGTTGTTTGATCCTGGTTCTACACATTCTTATATTTTTTCATCACTTGTCCTTCCTGAAAATGTGAAATCCATGAGACTTATTTATGATGTGTTGGTTCAAAGTCCATTGGTTTATCAGGTTGTGTGTAATCAAATTTATCATCATTGTCCTTTCGTGATTCAAAATCTAGTCTTCCCTGCTGATTTGATTGAAATGCCCTTCAAGGATTTTGATGTTATTATCGGGATGGACTGGCTTTATAAATATCAAGCAGTCGTAGATTGTTGGTCAAATCTTGTGACTTTTAAAGATTCTACATGTTCACATATCATCATACAAGGTGAAAGATCTTTGACATCTAGTATTATTTCTGCGGCTTTGGCAAGAAAGTTGATGCGTCAAGGTTGTTGGGCATACCTTGCTCACATAGTAGATACACAGTTGGAGGGTCCTTGTATCAAGGACATAGTTGTTGTATGTGATTTTCCAAAAGTCTTCCCAGAAAACCTTCCTGGATTGCCCCCGGAAAGAGAAGTTGAATTTCCAATTGAGCTTATTCCGTGATCTAATCTTATTTCCATCACTCCTTATAGAATGGCTCCAGCAGAATTAAGAGAATTCAAGTCTCAATTGCAAGAACTTCATGAGAAAGGTTTTTTAGACCTAGTGTTTCTCCTTGGGGAGCCCCTGTTTTATTTGTAAAAAAGAAAGATGGCACTTTTAGGCTTTGTATTGACTATAGACAATTGAACAGAATAACAATAAAGAATAGATATCCACTGCCAAGGATTGATGATTTGTTTGAAAATTTGAAAGGTGATAAAATATTTTCAAAGATCGATTTAAGGTCTGGATACCACCAACTACGTGTTAGAGAGAATGATATTCTAAAAACAGCTTTTAGAACTCGGTATGGTCATTATGAATTTTTGGTGATGCCATTCGGATTGACAAATGCTCCTACGGTATTTAGGATCTAATGAATCGAGTATTCAAGCCTTATCTTGATCAGTTTGTGGTTGTTTTTATAGATGATATTCTAATATATTTCAGAAGTAGTGAAGACCTTGATAAACACCTCCGGATTATTTTGCGGATTTTGAAGGAGAAAGAACTTTATGCTAAACTTTCTAAGTGTGAGTTATGGCTTGATGAGGTGTCATTTTTGGACATGTTGTATCAAGTGAAGGCGTGAAGGTGGATCCTAGTAAGATACAAGTTGTTGTTGAATGGAGACCTCGTAAAAGTCCGACTGAGGTAAGAAGTTTCTTAGGCTTAGCAGGATACTATAGAAGATTTGTGAAAGGCTTCTCCATTATTGCATCCCCATTTACTAAACTCTTGCTGAAGGAAGTAAAGTTTATTTTGGATGAAAAATGTCAAAAGAGCTTTGAATCTCTCAAATCCTTGCTGACTCAAGCTCCTATACTTACTCTACCAATTGAAGGGAAAGAATATGTAGTGTACAGTGATTCTTCTCACAATGGTCTAGGATGCATTCTGATGCAAGAAGGAAAGGTAACATTTTATGCCTCTCGGAAATTAAAACCGCACGAATTGAATTATCCTACTCATGATCTTGAACTTTCTGCTATAGTGTTCACTTTAAAAAATTTGGCGACATTATTTGTATGGAGAGAAATGTCATATATTCACTGATCAAAAGAGCTTAAAGTACTTGGGACTCAAAAGGAGCTGAACCTAAGACAACGTAGATGGATTGAACCCATTAAGGATTATGAGTGCACGATTGATTATCATCCAGGTAAAGCTAATGTGGTTGCCGATGCCTTAATTCGAAAATATTTTACAAGCATTTCTTTGAGTCCTTTGAAATTGCTTATTGAATTAAGAGCCATACATGTTTGTTTTACACCTGATTCAAATGGTTCAATTATTGCCTATTGGCAAGCAAAGCCAATATTACTTGAACAAGTCAAGGAAGCACAAAAGTTTCATGAGAACTTGTAAAACTGACTAGAGAGTTCCAAAATGGAGAGAAGCTTGATTTTACATTAACAAAGGATGGTGTCTTACTTTATCAAAACAGGTTATGTTTCCCTAATAATGACAAGTTAAGGAGATAAATATTGAAAGAAGCATATACTTCACCATATGCAATGCATCCTGGAGGTACAAAGATGTACCAGACTATCAAAGAAAATTATTTGTGGAATTGTATGAAGAGAGACATTGTGGAGTTCATTTCAAAATGTTTGGTTTGTCAACAAATAAAGGCATAACACCAAGTCCCGGTTGGTTTATTACATCCCTTGTCGATGCTAGAATGGAAATGGGAGAGAATAACTATGGACTTTGTTTCTGGACTTCCTTGCACTCAGAGAAATCATGATGCAATATGGGTGATTGTTGATCGGCTAACAAAGAGTGCTCACTTCGTAGCAATTAGAATGGATTACTCACGTGAGACTTTAGCCGAGTTGTACATTAATGAGATTGAAAGACTACATGGGATCCCTGTGTCTATCGTATCTGACCGAGACCCAAGGTTTAAACCTAGATTTTTGGGAAGCTTGCAGGAAGATTTGGGTACTAAGTTAAAATTTAGCACTTCCTTCCATCCTCAGACAGAAGTCCAGTCGGAAAGAGTGATACAAATTTTGGAGGATATGCTTCGAGCTTACATTATGGAGTTTGAGGTTAGTTGGGACAAACACTTGGCTTTGATAGAATTTGCTTACAATAATATCTACCAATCAAGTATTGGAATGCCTATCTATGAATCCTTATACGGAAGAAAATTTTGGACCCCTCTTTATTGGTGTGAAAATGGTGAAAGAAAGCTTATTCGTCCTGAAAATGGTGCAGCAAACCGAGGACAAGCTGGAAAATATCAAGGATCGTTTAAAGATTTCTTCGGAGAGACAAAAGTCATACGCTGATCTAAAAAGGCGTGACATTGAATATCAAGTTGGATATAAAGTATTCTTAAAGGTGTCTCCATGGAAAAAGATTATGAGATTTGGCCAAAAAGGAAAACTTAGTCCCCAATTTATTGGACCTTATGAGATACTTGAAAGGGTTGGACCAGTTGCATATAAATTGGCTTTACCACCGGAGTTAGACAAAATCCACAATGTATTCCATGTTTCTATGCTCCAAAGATATCGTTCTGATCCATCTCATGTTCTTCCAGTTGAATCTATTGAGGTTAATCCTGACTTGACGTATAATGAAGAACCTATCCTAATTCAAGATCGTGAGGTAAAGCAACTTAGGAACAAGAAAATCCCCTTAGTAAAGGTACTTTGGATGAACCATTCTGGAAAAGAAGCTACCTGGGAGAGAGAAAAAGACATGAGGAGACAATATCATCACTTGTTTCGGGACTAGCCTAAGGTAAATTTCGAGACAAAATTTCTTTAAGGGGGAGAGAGTTGTAACACCCCTAAGATACTAGAACCTTATTTTCAAGTAAACACCATTGCTTAATTACTATAAGGTGTTTTATACTCATTTTGGGAACTTGATATTTTGTGATAATTGTAATGTGCCTAACATAAATTGTTATCGTAATATAAGGTATTGTATGGAGGTATTTGCGTAAATTGACTAATTAGAATTTCTTATAAGTTGAATGTTTTGGTATCAAGTATATATTTATAGGAGTATATGTAAGCATTTTGGGGCAGCACACAATAATTTGGGCAGCACCCTTTTTGAGACATCATTATGTGTGACTAAGCTTCACTCTCTATAAACTATATTTGGAACCTCCTCTTGTGATTTCGTTTCACCTGAAGTTTAAGAACATTATACATTAGGTAAACAATTGTTATTAAAAAATCAGAAGAAAAACTAGATCCTTTTGGGTGAATTCGACACACAAACTTCTTCAGGTAAGTGATGAATAAAATCTGCTTCTTAGCTGGGTAGTCTTTTGTATTTTAACCATATCTTGTCTGATAGAACTTATTTTACAGTGAATAAATATGATTTCGAAAGATATTTCGTATTTCTACAACTCTTATGTTTATTAATAACTCTAATTTTGCTGTCATGGATTTGAAATATGGGACGCAACATAGGAAGAATTCTGTCTAGCTACTGGAATTAGAAATCCTTTCTGATCAACTGTTAGTGTGTTAATTATATCATTATGAAGAAAACGTATTTTGAGGTGATTCTTGATTATTTGAAAGATTAAGAGAGGTTCCTACATCTTTTATGAAGTATATAAAGTCATGTTTTGCTGTTTTATGTTTCAAAACTAAGTTGCGACGTGAAGTACTTTTGTTGGAAAGAATCACTATTTTGGGAGCTTAGTCGTAAATGTACAGGCTAGGCTTACTTGTGATGATTATCCTATTTTACTTCGACATTATTGAGATACTAAAAATTAAATAAGTCATTTAATTGTATTTTTAAGGTTGTATATACTCGTGAACAAGTTGAGGACTTTCATACATTGGTTGGTCTACTGTTTTAACTGTTGAAGTCGTTTTGGACTGTTTCTTTGCTAAAGCGTTGAGGTTTGTGTAAAAACTTGTACTTGTACTATTTTTACGTACTGGTATATCTGAAAGCTTATATTGGTACATTAATTACCTCGTGTCACTTTGCATTGTTGTGTTGTGTCGTTTAAGACGTTAAAGACTCTTGTGTAGCTCGCCCACTTGTACAGATTGTTTGATCACTTGGCATTCTTGTTGGGACTTTGTCCTTCTTGTGGCTGTGACTTTGTCACTATAGGCATGCCTCTTGATTCGTATCATTTTTCATCTTGACTTGGATTTTTATTTCTTCTTAAGTGTGGAAGTTGTCTATTTTAAGTACGAACTAGAAAGCCATTTTTAATATGGTTCTTGATTTTCTTGATTATTGGCTTTGACCCTTTTGTGATATGTATATATTGGGCGAGTCGTTATCGAACCTCTTGGAAAATTGTGCTATGAAAGCTATCGACATTTGGAGCTTCGATTATCCAGCATGATTCTCTTTGTATATTGTTTACTTGATTTACTTATTATATTTCAATTATGATGCCCTTGACTTGAGAATGATGACTTGATGAATCTAAGGGAATCGAATCTATAGTTTTTACACCACTAAGCTTTATGCTTAGAGATAGTTGTTTCTATCGTAGGGAATGTTCGAGAAGACCGTTGAAGTTGGTCATTGAAGATAGAGATTTTGAAAGCCTTAAAGGAAGATCACACTTGCATATATACATATATATATATATATATATTGTATAAACCCTGGACTTGTGCACGATCTATGTGTTGTATAATTACATTAGATTTTGAGGCCTGATCTGGTCATATCACCATGAGTTGTAATATCAGTATGGCTATACATTTTTATCTTTTTGGGTGTGTAAACGCAAGTCTTGTAAATAATAATTTACTATATGTTTTGTAAGTTGTGAGAGGCATGAACATGCTGATTTTTTCTACTTGGAAGTTTGTAATACTATTGTTATTTCATCCTCAAATGTGAGGATAATATATGCATGAAAGCTTGTCGGTCTAGCTTAACAGATTTTGGGAGGCTTTTTGTCGTTAGTTAAAATTTCGTGCCATAGAAATTTTGACCTCAATTAAATATTTAAAGCGGCCAAGATGCACATCCTTAACTAAACTACTCGTTATGAACCTAATCCCTCAACTTGAAATAAAAATTAGTATACCTAAATTATGTTTCTTGTCAAGTTGTAGTATCTTTCGGAAAGGGGTGCTACAGTAGGTTGCCTACGACTCAAAAACAATATGACTCCATATGGGTGGTGGTGGATAGGTTGACCAAGTTCGCTCGTTTTATTCCCGTCAAGTCTACTTCTTCGGCGAAGGATTATGCAACGATCTTCATAGATGAGATTGTGTGTCACCATGGTATTCCGTTATCCATCATACCGGATAGGGGTGCACAATTCACATCTAGGTTTTGGAGGTAATTCCAAGAAGGGTTGGGTACTAAGGTGAAGTTGAGTACCACTTTTCATCCCCAAACGGATGGTCAAGTGGAGCGTACTATTCAAACCCTTGAGGATATGCT
The DNA here is from genome assembly GCA_022817965.1 of Solanum lycopersicoides. Taxonomy (NCBI): domain Eukaryota; kingdom Viridiplantae; phylum Streptophyta; class Magnoliopsida; order Solanales; family Solanaceae; genus Solanum; species Solanum lycopersicoides. The sequence goes on along the minus strand of JAJJBR010001429.1, from coordinate 98,282 downwards.
TAGAGCTTGTATCATCCATTTCAAGGGAAGTTAGGATAAGCCACTTGCCTTTGGTGGAGTTTGCTTACAATAATAGTTTCCATTCATCTATTTCCATGGCTCCTTATGAATCCTTGTATGGTAGGAGGTGTAGATCTCCTATTGGGTGGTTTGAAGTCGGTGAGTCTTCAATTCTTGGTCCCGATTTGATTTATAAGACTTTGGAGATAGTTCATATTATAAACATCGCTTGTAAACGGCCTATCGTCGGCAAATGTTTTGTACCGATCATATGAGAAGGGATCAAGAGTTTGAAGAAGGTGATAAAGTGTACTTGAAAATTTCACCTATGAAGGGGGTGGTTAGATCTTGCAAGAAAGGGAGGATAAGCCCTCGTTATGTGGGTCCCTATGAAATCTTATAAAGGGCTGGTAAGGTTGCCTATGAGTTAAGGTTGCCTAGTTAATTGGCTTCAGTTCATCCGGTTTTCCATGTTTCTATGTTAAAGAAGTGTATCGGTGATCCTTAGTGCATTCTTCCTATTGAGGGTCTTGGTGTAAAGGATAACCTCTCCTATGAGGAGGTTCCGGTTCAAATCCTTGATAGGCAAATAAAGAAGTTGAGGAACAAAGAGGTGGTTTCCGTAAAGGTGTTATGGAAAAATCACCTAGTTGAGGGTGCAACATGGGAGGCCGAGGTTGACATGAAGTCCCATTACCCTCATATATTTGATAAATAAGGTTAGTCATTCCTCTTAATAATGAAAATAATGATTAGAAATTGAAGTTTCTTGATTTATGGTGAAGATTTGTAAAATGTGAAATAATGATTAGAAATTGAAGTTTCTTGATTTATGGTGAAGATTTGTAAATGTGCATTTTTTAATGTTGTTACAGTGACTTACACTGAAGTATTCCAATAAATTGCAATTTTGCTTGTTTGAGTTATCTTGTGCATTGTGATATAGTGAGTCTTTATCAAATGATATATGGCATATTGGTAAGTTGAACTTTGGCATAATTGACTCATGTAAAGTATGTGGAGCTCATGTTGTTGTTGTGAGAAGGAATTTCCTCATAATGTGATGTTTGAGTCTTATGTGTGGTAATTGAATTTTTGAATTGCCTTGTTTAAATGATACGATTTATGTTGGTATAATTGTTGTTGGTTGGATTTCTAGTCTTGAGTCTATTCCTTCCTTGAAACGATTTTTAGTGTTATTCGGGGATGAATGTTCCTAAGGGGGGGGGGGGATAATGTAACACTTTTAAAATCCAAGACGTGTCTTAAAGCCTAAAATAAGTGTCATAAGGTCTGGCACTGTTTTAAGGTTCATTTTAATGAATATAAGTCATTTTGGAAGTCTAGAAACCGAAACGTCCATGACGTCCTTAAACTAGTTCAAGGAGGTACTAGCGTGACTTAACCTATTTGACTAGCGTTTAGGAGTCGGAAAATGATAAAAATTGGTGAAAACGTGTTTAACATGTGTTTAAGTTGATTCATGGTCGAAAAGTCCGGGTAAGACTCCACAAGGACAAACCAAGGGCCCTTGAGGAGGACCCTTGCAGGTGGAGTTAAACACTGCTTGGGCAGTGTGCACCTACGAGAAGTCATCGACGGGGCCTGTATTGATCGACGAGGCGTCGATGCCATCCGTCGACCAAAACTTAGCCAAATCATTGTAGGTTCTCATTTGCACAGTCTCTGACCAAGACGACAGATGTGCAGCACGGAAGGGGCAAGGGTTGTTGACTCACAGACGGACCATTTGTCGAGGTCTCGTGTGTGAGGGTCCAATTTTCTGCACGTTTTGACTAATTCCTAATTAATTAATTAAGGGTTTAGGTCGTTAGTTAGGGTATTAAGGAAGCCTAATTAATGTCACACCCCGAGCTACCCCCGAGAAGCGGACACGAAACCTAGGACCACAACTTATCCCAAGCTAACCCTTCTGCCATGATCATGAACATACTAAAGATAATAAACTGTTGTGGAAGCTAAATCATACTTAAAATAAAAAGATGGGGAATACCCATATGCTAAAACTGAGATATATGAAATTTGATGAGTTAACTAAAAAGGAAATATGAACTCAATACTAGGCTGAAACTAACTATGTCTGAAATAAGCCTCTAAACTGGACTAGAAATACTGGGACAAGCGCCAGCTAAATCTAGCAAAAACTGAAACTAAATGACTAAAAGACTGAAATGAAACTCATGACTGTTGTCCTTGGAGAATGAGGACTCACCACTAAATTTGCTGAGCTAGAGATAGAAAATCGACCTATGCGTGATCTGGATGTTGAGAACCTGAACCTACATCACGAGAAGATGTAGCGCACGTATAAGACAGTACTTGAAGGTACTGAGCATGTAGGATAGAGTAAATCTGAAATAAAACATAACTGAACAAGCACAAAAGCAAGCATAATAATCTGAACATGATATACTGAATTTCTGAGCTAAGTGAATGCAATGACTCATTTATAACATGCTGAAACTGAATACTGAGTATACTGATAAGTGGTCAATGCAAGAGAGTCTAACTAAATTGCGGGAACTACTAATAACCAATAATAAAACCACGTGACCTAAATATGGAGTCTGATGTATACGCCCCATCGAGAGGACCGAATATACCCTACCAAAGGTATAAAGGCATGTTGGCATGATCACTAAACTGATGCCCACATAGGGGACTTACAACCTACTTGGCTAGTAGTTCTGGGACTACTGGCTACACTGAACCCTAGTCCAACTCGGTATTATGCTATTCCCATTTATTTATGTAGTTAAGTTATTATGTCTGAATTTTCTGTAAATACTGGATAGCTCAAAACTGAACATGCAAACTGGGAATGCAACATTTAATGATGCATTAAAAGTGAGGCATGTATAACTGAAAAACTGAAATATCTGACCTAGCATATGTAATTCAAGAACTAAAGAAATACAAATCTAGGGTTCTGAAATTCATGCGATAATCTGAATAATAACTTTACAATCTGATTTGGAACATATATTTAATAAATTCATGAAGTTCTATAAAAATTCTAGAAACCCTAAGTTTAATCATAATAAGAGAATCAAGAACTGACTGAAAACAAGGGACCCAATGGGTGAAAGGAACCCACTAGTGAAATCCCACATACCTGGTGATGAAATTCACGGAAAAAATACTTAGATTTCGTGGCTGGAACTGCTGGAAACTTTCTGCGTTCTTGACTAGGGTTCTTGACCTTTTTTCTCCTTTCTTGCTTCTAATTTTATAACTTTTGATTAATGATTTGACTTAGGTAAGTTTTAGTTATGTTTATAGGCTTAAACTGACTAAAATCTGATGATTTAGGATCAAAACGACGTATCTTAGAGTTTAAATGAAGTAGGAAAATACCAAAAGACCCCTGGGTAAGTTGCTGTTGTACCAAGACCTGGACAGACGGTTTGTCGTTCCATTGACGGTCCGTCGTTCCATCGACGGTCCGTCGTTTGGGTCCGTAGGTTGGGTCTGTTCGACAGGACATTACTAAAACGGGCATAACGTTTTACTCAAAGCTCTGATTTTAGCAAGGTCGGTGGATATGGAAAGCTAATTCAATTATATATATGTTGGTATTTTGTGGGACACCTAATTCATTTTGTGCTAAGATTTATGATCATTTGAAGTTGACCCTACTACATTTCCCCCCTAACTGGCTGCTACTTCCCACCTAAGGTCTGACCTACGGACCGTGGGTCTACTTACGGACCGTTCTGGTCATCTGTGGTCATTGTCGGAGAGTGGCTGAAGGGGGTCTCGATTGACGGTCACGGTATATTGACCGTCGTCTGACCTACGACCCATAGGTCCATCCGTCGATCAAGACTTAGCCAATTTTTCCTGGCTGAGTTTTTGGGATCTCTTATCCCATCAATGGTTGTGGAGGACGGACTGTGGGTCAGGCTACGGTCCGTCGATGGTCACGTTGGCTGCACCTGCAGATTATTCTGAAAAACTGATTTTTGGTCAGTTTTGGCTACGGGGTGTTACATTATCTCCCCATTGGGAACATTCGTCCTCGAATGAAGATTAAACTATCTGAAATAGAGGGAGAGAGATGCAAACCCTACTACTAATCACTGATAACTGAGTTTATGACTAAACTGAGTTCCGAGAACATGCAAATACGCTGAAAATGCAAGTACAAACTGAGGAACATGATTCTAAGACTGAATTCACGCATGAATGACTGGAAAACTGAAGAGGAACTACTACCTCAAGCTGGAGTGGAATCGGAAGGAAAGATGTGAGGATACTTGGCTTTCATGGCTGCTTCTGCTTCCCAAGTAGCTCCCTCTACGGACTGACTTCTCCACAAAACCATGACTGAAGCGATTTATTTGTTTCTCAACCTTCTAACCTACAGTCAAGAATCTCAACTGGTACATCCTTATAAGAAAGACTATCTTTCACTGCCACACTCTCTAATGACACTATAGAAGCTGGGTCACCCACACATTTCTTCAAGAGTGAGATGTGGAAAACCGGATGCACTACTGCTAAGTCTGTTGGTAACTCTAACTCATATGCCACCTTGCCAACCCTTTTCAAGATCTTGTAATGGACTACATATCTAGGACTGAGCTTCCCTTTCTTTCCAAATCTCATCACCCCTTTCATAGGTGAGACTTTCAGAAAAACCCAATCATCAACTTGGAACTCTAGTTCCCTTCTCCTTACATCTGCATAAGATTTCTGACGACTCTGGGCTGTCTTAAGTCTATCTCTAATGAGTTGCACTTTCTCCATAGCATGAAGGACTGAATCTGGCCTATCAAAGTTGCTTCACCTACTTCATAAGGGGGCCATCTGAATGCTGGAATGGTAGCTATTGTTGTAGGAAAACTCAATCAAAGGAAGGTGATCATCCCAACTACCTTTGAAATCGATCACACAAGCTCTCAACATATCCTCTAGGGTATGAATAGTATGCTCTGCCTGCTTGTCCATCCGTCTGCGGATAAAATGATGTGCTAAGGTTAACTTGAGTACCAAGACCCTTCTGAAACAACTTCCAGAAATGAGAGGTAAGCTGAGGACCTCTATCTGAGATGATAGACAAAGGAACCCCATGAAACCTCACAATTTCATTAATGTAAAGATTTGCATAGTCCTCTGTCGAATCTGTAGTGTTGACCGCCAAAAAGCGAGAAGACTTAGTCATTATATCAACTATCACCGAAATGGCTTCATGCTGTCTACGAGTACGCGGTAACCCGGTGATGAAATCCATATTGATCACTTCCCACTTCCAAGTAGGAATGTCGATCTCTTGAGTTATACCCCCTGGTTTCTGATGTTCTACCTTGATTTGCTGACAATTGGGGTACTTACTCACCAAATCTTCTATATCCATCTTCATGCCATTCCACCAATAGACTTCCTGCAGATCGCGGTACATCTTAGTGGAACCTAGGTGAATAGAATATCTGGAGTTATGGGTTTCTGCAAGAATATGCCGTCTCAACTCGCCCACATTAGTAACACACAATCTATCCTGGTAGCGAAGTACACTATCTTTCCCTTAGGAGAAAACCTCCACTCTCTAATTATGGACTGCACCCTTAAGTTCAAGCAAGATTGGATCACTGTATTGCTTTTCCTTAACCTCCACTACCAAAGAAGATTCTACCCCATTCTGAACTGTTACTCCACTGTCTGATATCCTCATAAGTTGAACTCCTAAGCGAGCAAGCCTGTGAAAATCCTTCACTAGCTCCTTCATTTCTTCACATGGGCTACAATACCCATAGATAGTCTACTAAGAGCATCTGCTACTCATTCGCGTTACTAAGATGGTAATTCACACTCATATCATAATCCTTAAGGAATTTAAACAATCTCCTCGGGCAAAGATTCAACTTTTTCCGGGTGAACACATACTAGAGGCTCTTATGGTCAGTGAACACATTTACATGAACACCATACAAGTAGTGTCTCCAGATCTTGAGTGCAAACACCACTGCTGCAAGCTTGAGCTCATGAGTTGGATAGTTCTTCTCATGCACCATAAGTTATCTAGAAGCATAAGCTATAACCTTATCTCGTTGCATCAACACATAACCAAGACCAACTCTGGATGCGTTGTAATAAATCACATAACCATCTGAACCCTCTGGTAGAGTCAAAACAGGAGTTGTAGTCAATCTAGTTTTCAATTCTGCAAAACTTTTCTCACAATCATTTGACCATTGAAACTTGACCATCTTCTGAGTCAACCTAGTCAATGGTGAGGCTATGGATGAAAATCCTTCCACGAACCTTCTGTAATAACCCGCTAGACATAAGAAACTTTTGATATTTGTAGCAGAGGTAGGTATGGGCCATTGTTTCACTCCTTCTATCTTCTGTGAATCCTCTCGGATCCCTTCGCTAGATACAATGTGACCAAGGAAAGCAACAAATTGCAACCAGAACTCACATTTGCTAAACTTAGCGAATAACTGGCGATCTTTGAGAGTCTGCAGAACAACTCTCAAATGACTTGCATGGTCTTCCTCATTCCTAGAGTAAGTGAGAATATCGTCAATGAAGACGATAACGAACAAGTCCTAGTGTTGTGTGAACACTTTGTTCATCAAGTCCATGAAAGCTACAGGAGAATTGGTTAATCCAAACGACATAACTATAAATTCATAATGACCATACCGAGTTCTGAAGGATGTTTTCAGAATGTCACTATCTCTGACTCTGAGCTGATGATAACCTGATCTGAGGTCTATCCATGAGAAATGACTAGCACCCTGAATTTGGTCAAACAATCCTGGGGATGGGATACTTATTCTTTATTGTGACCTTGTTCAACTGTCTATAGTCAATGCACATTCTGAGATAACCAATTTCTTCTTTACGAACAAAACTTGTGCACCCCATGGTGAAATGCTAAGTGTGATGAAACCCTTATCTAGAAGGTCTTTCAACTACTCTTTCAATTCCTTAAGCTCTATTGCAGCCATTCTGTAAGGAGGAATAGAAATAGGCTGGGTATCTAGAAGGAGATCAATTCCAAAGTCGATTTCCCTTTCGGGAGGAACTCCGGGAAAATCTTCGCGAAATACTTCTGGAAATTCACTGACTACTAGAACTGACTCAAGAGTTGGGGTTTCAGAGATAGAATCCTTAACCTGAATAGCTGATAGAGATAACCCTTAGAGATCATCTTTCTGACTTTAGGTAAGAAATAACTCAACCCATAGGCGCTAAGCTACTACCCTTCCATTCTAAGATTGGTTCGTCTGGAAACTAGAAACGAACAATCCTCGTTGTACAATCCACTGAGGCATAACATGAATGTAACCAATCCATGCCTAGAATGACATCGAAGTCTACCATTTCTAACTCTATTAGATCTGCTGATGTGACTTTCTGAGAGACTGCGACAGGGCAATTTCTGTATACCCGTCTAGCTATAACTGGGTCACCAACTGGAGTAGAGACTAAGAAAGGTTCTGAGAGAATTTTTGGATTGACACTGAATTGGACTGCTATGTAAGGAGTTACAAAAGAAAGAGTAGCCCCTGTATCTAAAAATTCATAAACATCAAGGTCAAAGACTCGTAACGTACCAGTGACTACATCAGGAGAACCTTCCAGATCCAGGTGAGCCTGAAGAGCATACAACCTATTCTGGTGCTGACCGCCAAATATACCAGATGAGTTATTGAGTCGGGCGATTTGCTGGTGCTGATGAAGTTGTAGACTGAGCTCTACCATTTCCACCTCCTTGACCCTGTCTCGAAGGACAATCCCTCAACCGGTGACCAGACTGACCGCACCGAAAACATCCTTCTTTTCCTGCAAGACACTCGCCCCGATGGTTCTTACCACACTTAGGGCAAGCGGGGTAAGTCTTTGTGCCTGTAACACTTCCCTGAGACTTAGAGGCTGTTGCTCTAACCTTCTGGTCAAACCTGTTCTTGGAGGATGGAACACTCGCTGATGAAGGGGCTGGAGATGATAACTTCTGCTGACTCTGCGAGCGATTTCCACCACTCGATTTCTGCTGAGAATAGTCATAGTTCCCAGTCCTAGCCTTGTTATTCTCTTTGGCCTATTCTCTAAGCTTATCACCCTCAACCTGCAGAGCATGAGTCATATGCCTAGAGATGTTCATATCTCCAAAAACATAGTATTTTTGCACTCTGTTTTCACCAAATTCGACACTCCATACAAGAACTTATTCATCTGAGCCCTGGAGTCAGCAAAAATGTGAGAAGCATACCTGGAGAGTTGGTTAAACTTCATCCCATACTCTTGGATCGTCATGTTTCCCTGCCTCAAGTTCATGAATTCTGGAGACTTTGCTTCTCTCAACTCTATTGAGAAAAACATGTCAAGAAAAGTCTCACTAAAACAATCCCAAGTGATAGGAGCTGCATTTGTATCCCTATTTTCCTTCCACTGAGTGTACCAGATATGAGAAACATCCTTCAACTGGTATGATGCCAACTCAACCCGATCATTCCCAGTGACTTGCATTACCTCAAAGATCTTCTATCTCATCCATGAAATTTTGAGGGTCCTCATTATTCTGTGATCCTAAGAATTCAGGAGGATTCATCCTAACAATGTCAAGGACCCTTGCTGCTGCTGATCCACCATTTTCATTCACACGATCATGAACGCGATTGTTCTGGTGGGTCATACACTGAGCCAACATCTGTATGGCATTGCTGAATGAGCATTGGAGACTTCTTGATCTGGGAGTGGAGGAGCTGCGTTTGCATTCCTAGTGTTTGCATTCCTAGCATTAGCTCTACGAGGAGGAATGATCTAAAATTTAGAATGTCAAGTTAGAATGGAATTAGATCACACCTTACGCACAATAAGTGTAACAACAAAGTGAACTTTTCCAAAAACAATTCATAGTCTCCCTCATTAGATGTGGTGCACTTCACACCCATGAAAAGGACTCTACTTAGTGCGGCTTTTCAGACATCCTAGGACTCTTGAACCTAGTGCTCTGATACCAAGTTTGTCACACCCCAAGCTACCCCCGAGACGCGGACACAGAACCTAGGACCACAAGTAATCCCAAGCTAACCCTCCTGGCATGATCATGAGCATACTAAAGATAATAAACTGTTGCGGAAGCTAAATCATACTAAAAATAAAAAAATGGGAAATACCCATATGCTAAAACTGAGATATATGAAATTTGATGAGTTAACTACAAAGGAAATATTAACTCAATACTAAGCTGTAACTAACTCTGTCTTAAATAAGCCTCTAAACTGGACTAGAAATACTAGGACAAGCCCCAGCTAAATCTAGCAAAAACTGAAACTAAATGACTAAAATACTTAAATGAAACTCATGACTGTTGTCCTCGGAGAATGAGAACTCACCACTGAATTTGCTGAGCTGGAGATCGAAAATTGACCTATGCGTGATCTGGATGTTGAGAACCTGAACCTACATCACGAGAAGATGTAGCGCACGTATGCGTCAGTACTTGAAGGTATTGACCATATAGGATAGAGTAAAGCTGAAATAAAACATAACTGAACAAGAACAAAAGCAAGCATAATAGTCTGAACATGATATACTAAATTTCTGATCTATCTAAATGCAATGACCAATTTATAACACGCTGAAACTGAATACTGAGAATATTGATAAATGGTCAATGCAAGAGAGTCTAACTGAATTGTGTGAGCTACTAATAACCGATAATAAAACCACGTGACCTAAATGTGGAGTCTGATGTGTACGCCCCATCGAGAGGACCGAATATACCTTACCAAAGATATAAAGGCATGTTGGCGTGATCACTAAATTGATGCCCACATAGGGGACTTACAACCTACTTTGCTAGTAGTTCTGGGACTACTGGGTACGCTGAACCCTAGTCCAACTCGGTATTATGCTACTCTCATTGATTTATGTATTTAACTTATTGTGTCTGAATTTTCTGTAAATACTGGATATCTCAAAACGTAACATGCAAACTGGGAATGCAACATTTAATATGATAATGATGCATTAAAACTTAGGCATGTATAACTGAATAACTGTAATATCTGACCTAGCATATGTAATTCAAGAACAAAAGAAATACAAATCTAGGGTTCTGAAATTCATGCGATACTCGGAATAATAACTTTATAATCTGATTTGGAACATATATTTAATAAATTCATGAAGTTCTATCAAAGTTCTAGAAACCCTAGGTTTAATCATAATAACAGAATCAAGAACTGACTAAAAACTAGGGACCCAATGGGTGAAAGGAACCTACTAGTGAAATCCCACATACCTGGTGATGAAATTCACGGAAAAATACTAAGATTTCGTGGCTGGAACTGCTGGAAACTTACTGCATTCTTGGGGTTCTTGACCTTTTTTCTCCTTTCTTTCTTCGAATTTTCTAACTTTTGGTTAATGATTTGACTTAGGTAAGTTTTAGTTATGTTTCTAGGCTGAAACTGACTAAAATCTGATGATTTAGTGTCAAAACGACGTATCATAGAGTTTAAACGAAGTGGAAAAAGACCAAAAGACCCATGGGTAAGTTGTTGTCGGACCAAAGGACGACCTGGATATACGGTCCGTCGTTCCATAGATGGTCCGTCGTTTGGGTCTGTAGGTTGGGTCTGTTCGACAGGCCTTTACTAAAACAGGCATAACCTTTTACTCGGAGCTTTGATTTTAGCAAGTTTGGTGTATATGGAAAGCTAATTCAATTATCTATCTGTTGATATGTCATGGGACACATGATTCATTTTGTGCCATGAGTTATGATCACTTTAAGTTGACCCTACTGCATTTCCCCCCTAACTGGCTGCTAGTTCCCACCTGCGGTCCGACCTACGGACCGTGGGTCGACTTACGGACCGTGCTGGTCATCCGTGGTCTTTGTAAGAGAGTGGCTGAAGGGGGTCTCGATTGACGGTCATGGACTACGGACCATCGTCTGACCTACGAACCGTAGGTCCGTCTTTCGATCAAGACTTAGCCAATTTTTCCCGGCTGAGTTTTTGGGAGTCTCTGATCCCATCAACGGTTGTGCAGGACGGACCGTGGGACAGGCTACGGTCCGTCGATGGTCACATCAGCTGCACCTGTAGATTTTTCTGAAAAACTGAATGTTGGTCTGTTTTGGCTACGAGGTGTTACAATTAAGTTAATTAACACCCCATATAAAGACCCCAACCCCATTAGACTAGTCTTAACTCACAAAACAAAACTCTCTTCTTTCTCTCTTCTTTCTCTCTTCAGTGAAGAACTCCATTGAAGACCAAGATAGGGGAGGGTTTTATGGGATGTAAAAGGTACGAATTCACCATCAATTCTTCTTCAAACATTAAGGTATGGGATCTAATTCACCTTTGAGACCTCTTTCCTCAAAGTGTTCATTCAAAGTAATTTCAAAAGTTGTGTTTTCAAGTGGGTTTCATCCAATCTCGAAATTGATGTTATGAACTGATTTGTTTATGATTTCTTTTGGATATTATTAATATATTAACATGCATTCTAACCTAATTAAGATATATTTTGATGGTTTGGTCTAGTTCGTAGAAGTTGACCCTCACTCCTTAACCCTAGGTTATGATCTTGATATGAATTAGGTTATTTTGGTTCAATTGACTTGGTTATTGGTTGAATTACTACTAGATGATATTGTTATACTAATAATGAATTAATTTGGGTGAATTCTAGTATTTTCATGCAAGTTCTTGATAAGTGATCTAGGTTATGAAGTATGTTGTGAATTGACCAAAGTATATTGTCTTAAGCTATGATCTAGTATTGAATTTTGATGTGGTGATTCTTCTAGCCTTATTTTCATTTTGGTCATTGAATTATGATGATGTTATGCCCTAATTGGATTGAAGTAAGGGTTGATGGTAATACCTTGATGATGAATTATGAAGGAGACTTGGTAAGTCTTATGATCCCTATTTTTTACTTCAAATTATAGTTAATTGTGATTAAATCATGATGTTGTATTGGAGTATTCCCTATATTAGGATTGATAGGATTGGAATGATGTTGAATTATAATGTCTTGACTATGATTTGTGAGGTGTTGGCTAAGATGTAAATGTTATAAGGATGATGAATGATTTACCAATGTGCCTTATTATGAAGTGATATGTAAATGTGCTAACCTCACTTATGTGGATTGTGATGAAAGGATTATACTCATGCCATTCCTATTGAGCTAGATGAATAAACAAGGGTATACCCTATGACATACAATAAGTTATGATGATTAATAAAGACATTAAAGACATTCCAAAAGGGACTTAGCTTAGCACCGAGTGAACTTGAGTAAGGGAGGTGATGACTTCCCATAGAGGAAGGTGTACCCTATAGTTCCACATGTGGTGTTAACTCCCCAATGAGGGATACTCATCCAATGGATTCCCATGAGAGGAGGCCCCAATTGCCAAGTGGTATATATAGAGGGATTAGACCTATCTGTTAGTTCTTGAACTATATTGCCCCCATAGGAAGACTAGCCAGTGGATCCACCTAGAAAGCAACATTTATGTTTGGTTTTACTTTGGCCGGTAGACCACCTTCCATCGGTGTAAGGTTTTACAACTTCAAATTCCACATTTAGCTCTTGTGGTCTATGTCGGTTAAGGCAAGTGTTCCCTAAAATAAAATAAAGTAATGAAGTATAAACTAACTAGGGTGACTTGAGGGTTTGACTTAGCCTAGAGAGGGGTATGGGACTCTACCTATGCCTTGCACTAGTTTGCCTTGACGGAAGCCTTAGAAGGTTGATATAATGTATATATATGATAATGAATGCACATGATGATAATATGATGATATTACATGTAAATAATATTATATGGTGATGGTTATTCTTAGGGGTGTCAAAAATGAACCCAAACATATGTAACCCGCCCAGAATTTTAAGGGTTGGGCTCAAGATACTTTGTGTTGGGTTCAATCTCAACTCATTCAAACTTAACTCATTTGAAGAGAATTCTCAATTGAGCACAATTCAATATCCAATTTAAACCCGTTTTAAAACTTTTTATTTAGATATGATCATATATTAAAGGTATGAATTATTCTCCATTTAACATCTTTTAGGATTTATCTATCCATTTGTTACTTTTTTAACAAAAAATTCTTAAACGGAAATTCAAATTGTGATTATAAAAATTAAATATCTATATATTGAATTATTGAGATTAATCGGGTCAAATTGGGCAGGTCGATACCCAACCCGCTTTTTAGCCCATTTGAGCCCAAACTAAACTTGGGCGGTTCAAGACCCAACCCGGTTTCTATTCAACCCATTGTAATATTTCCAATTTAAACCCAACCCACCCATTTGACACCGCTAGTTATTCTTATTAACATGTAATTTGTCTATATTGCTAAAGTATGATGTTATGTACCTTAAAGGTTATGTTATGTGAAGATGGATATTAGTCATGGTCCTTGTTGGGTTACTTGATTGAGTAGGTTTATGGGGTTTCTCTTGGTCATTGCACTTGTTGACTTTATGAGGATTCATGAATAATTGTCTTGCTTTGTTATGACATGATTATTCATGCTTGTGATATTATTATTTGATGATAGGGTTGTATTAGATTATGGGTTCAAGTATGTTGATATGCATATTACTTGTTTTGACTTAATGAATATGTCTTGTTGGTTAGCATGATTTTCTTGATTATGCATAAGACTTTCAAAAGGTAAAATAACATGCTTTAATTAAATGTCCCCTTTTTAGGATGATTTGATCTTATATGTTCATATGGTCTCATACTTAGTACATGTGGTGTACTAACCCCATTTTCTCCCTTTTCCCAATATTTTAGGTTACGGTCGTTGAAGGATCTTTGAGACGACTTGAAGAAGACTTGGACTTTCTCAATCATCCAAGTGGGTAGGTCCTCACTTTCCGAGGGCAATGCCAATATCGAGCTTATGAAGTTGTTTTAGTTTTAAGACTCTTATGCTCTTTCTCTTTTCATTTGAGTACGGATTGTATAAGCCTATATGTGGCTCTTTTACATTGATGTATGGGCTATGTCCAAATTGCTAATCTTGTTAAATGGTTATGAGATGAGACGATCTTTAAAGACTATGTTCTATCTTATATATACTTATTTGCAATAAAAGTAGAAGACTAATCTTCCTATACGAAGGGTCTATGTATACTCTATAAGAATATATTATGTATATGTGGAGGTCTATCTAAACCTCAATGTATAAGTAATGAAAAGTTTTAAATTTTCCGTATTTTTTACCTATTAATGTAATGACGAATGCCAAAAGGGTAGTCTTAGTCCTCAAAGAGGACGACGATGCCAGTTCCGTCTAGGGGGTGCTCCTCGGATGTGACACACACACATTCACCTTAATCACAAGTAGATTGATATGATCATACATAGTATAAATAAACTACACAAACCATCATAATATATATCAAGTAGTGCCGACAAGGCCATGATCATCATAATACATAAAATGACGCCGACGAGGCCACATAATTCACAAGTGATGCACATAACACCGCCACCGTAAGTGGACCATTCCAATCACAACATAATTCAATACTAAATTACATAAAATAAGCAGAATTAGAGCAGCGTACCACCAATCCATTCTCACCACCTCAATCCATAGCTAAATCATCCAACACAATACTCAAAGGCCCTTACCCATGGTCATGATCACCAATTAAATACGAAAATCAGAATACTCAATGAATATAAGTCAATTCCATATAGATTTATCAATCTAAGAAAGCCTATACATTAATCCAATACAATCCTTACATCATTCTATAGCCCAAAGAAAACTAAACTAGAACTCATAAGCATTAAGACAAGATCATAACATCCATAATTTAGCCAATTTGAAGAGATTATGTTTTGCATGGTTTTATGAAGATTTAGGTTAAAATCATAAAATTAACATCAATTCAATCCATAAATAATTATTCAAAACGTGTATGCAATAACCCATTTCTAGATCACAAAATTGGACAATTCTTGTTTTTGATCATCTTTGAAAAATCATTGGAATTGACTCCTTGAAGAAAGAGATTTAAAGGATGAATAACCATACCTTAATTGTGATGAAAATCACACAATATTGATGGAGAAAAACTTGAGAATCTATCTTCTTCCTTGAAGCTCTGAAGCATCAACAAATGAGGTTTTGGAGAGAAGAATAGAGAGGTTCTGTTTTGAGTTGAGCATTTTTCTTTGATGGGTGAGTTTAGGCGTTTAAAAAGGTCTAATACCCGTCAATAAGTAACCCCTAAATTACCCATAAGACTCCTGAACTTATTTGACAATTTAACTAACTCAAATTTTACTTAAAAATGATGCAACGAAGTCTGGAAGTTTACTACTCGTCGCAGAGGCATTTTCAAATCTTGTTTCTGGAAATTTTCGAGACAGAATGGTTCGTGACATCCCCACGTCGCAGGGCAAGAAATTTTCCCTTTAAGTGTCAGTTGCACGATGCGCAGCCACTACTAAAATCTGACTGGCGCGGTAGCTTGACAGTCTCATGTTTGAATCCTCTTTGGGGACCCTTTTGTTGGTCCCCGGGGCATCATTCTCGGACATTTTGACCCTTTGTATATCAGGCTATTCATATGAACGCTCGATACTGAATTTCACCTTCAAATCATCCCCAAAAAACATCACTACAAAACACTACGACGTGCTAGTTCAACTTCGACTAGTTTCCGAACGTCTTGGACGTTCTTGGATGTTTGACCTCCTAAAACTTCCAAACTTTATATAATGACTAAGAACACTATTATTAACAATTTTATGACTTTAGAACATCATGAAATAAGTGTTAGTCTCTAGATCAACCTAGCTCATTTTTAGGGACGTTACAATTAAGACAAATTTCCTTCTCTTCATTTGAAGACTATTATTGTATAAATCCAATATGTGGATTTATTGTAATGAAGTGTGGGTTATGCCCGAATGTTCTACTACTCATTTTAGATGTTTAAATGTGAGAGGGTATATTAGACTAAATTCTTATATGTATGTTATATGTCTAATCAAGAAATCTATCTATGCTTCCTATGAGAGTAGTCTAAGTAAAACTCCCTAAGTAGTATTGTGAGAAGTCTAGTAAACCTCATGAAATATAAGTTTTAATTTTTTTTGCATGTTTAACCTATGAAATGTAATGGCGAATGCTAATTGTTAATCTTAGTGCTCTCCAAGGACGTCGATGCGGTTCGACTAGGGGTGCTCCCCGGTCGTGACAAACCTTGTATCAGAGCTATGAGGTTAAAGTAATCATAGGATTAATGTCTCACTAAACCACGTCTAGTAGATACTTTTTCATGGGTGTGAAGCGCGCCATACTATATGAATGAGGCTATGTGATGCTTAGGATTTCTCACTTATATGGAATATTCAAAGTCATGCCTTATGAGTGGTAACACTATATTTCCCTTTCTTCTAATTCTTTCTGAGATATAGGAGATGATACACGAAAGGGCGGCTGCGAGGAGAGTGGAGGAAGATTTGGCTAATGCGGGAGTTCCTCCCCAAGATAACCAAGCCTCTCCACAAGGCAACTAAGTGCCTCCACAAGTGCATGCTCTGGTCATTACTCCACCTATGACGGATTGATAGATAAGGTCCGCATTTTCAGCATTGTAGATAAGCCATGGCTACCTAGATCAAGCCGGTAGGACGCACTAATTGCACAAGCTATACGGAGAGACAGAGGCACATAATCAGGGTGTCAGAGTGCGGGAATGAGATTAACGGCATTTTGGACTCAGGATAAGTACACACAGCATTATAGTGATACACATGATACATTAGATTTTAAGGATAATTGGGCGTGATCTTTGAACAAAACAACATAGTAACAGTTTATACACGACGAGAGACAACGACGACTATTGGCACAATACGATTGATAAGGAGTGAGTGTACGGATATAAGGAGATGACCTCTAGTGTGTATGTTATAGAGATGAATCGCCTATTAATAGTGAGAGGAGTAATATTGGCTCCAGATTAGTGAGTATAATAGAAGCAACATATCACAGAAGTTTTAGTTGTGACTGTGGGAGATCGAATAGATCGAGTGACATTGCTTCAACTTATCACTCGTTCAGAGATAGATCAGCCATACCATACACATGGACACCCAATAAATATGTGAAGTCGCGAGAATACGCTAAAGGTGAGAGAGTGGTATTGGAAGAATATCTGTCTTAGAGCACATGTGCGAAGTAAAATACACTTCATCACTGTAGGCATATATAATATCTGCAAAAACACACGACGGGGAGCACCCCTAGTAGTGATGCTCGAGAGAGAGTGAGCATATACTCAGGCAGGTCACTTGATACTAATAGATCTATATATACCACGCAGGATTATTATAAGATATAACACTTTCATTAGTAAAGTTTTAGCGAAATTTAAAACTTTTCAAATTGCACATCATCATGCGAGAAACATCAGCTTCATATATATTAGCGAAATATAAGTAGATTATTACATATTTGAAGATTAGTCATCTTTGCAAATCCTAGACTCAAACATCCATAAGAGTATCTAGGGACACAACCCTTAAAAACATAATACATAAAGTAAAATATTTACAGACTTTACGTAATACTACATTACGGACATCCTTGACTTATGGAATTCCTGTCCTTGGAGCTTTGGGTATCACATACAAGCTCCTCAATCACTATAGACAACCTTTAAGCATCCATAACCTACACTTTGTGTAAAAAGTAGAGAATAATGAAGTTAGTACAAGAATGCACTAAGTATGGCAACCATGCAAAAACATGCATTTAAAAGGGACATTTTCTCTAAATCATACTTCATGCCTTTTTGAGTAAATCTTCATAAAACCTTTGTACAATAGCATTTATATCATCCATATACTTCATATAGATATATTCACAGCTAAACATCATATAAAATCACATATACAATTTAAGCCACTTTTAAGGTCACTTTATAGTGAGCTAATTTCCTTAATAGTGAACTCCTTTTCTTTTAACTCCTTAACCTTCCAAGTAACCCTCTAGTGATACTTGGTGAAATGCATCACCTTAAGGCCACAAAGAAAGCATTCATACAACTTACATAAGGCAACACATACCATCATAGAAGTATTGTCCATTAGAAGACACATTCAAGTAAAGACCATAAGGCATTACAGTGAACTCTAACTTTGCATATATATACTAATTTCACTTCACATAAATCATTATAATACATTGTTCATGATCTCAATCTAAGTCTACTTGTGCAATGTACATGTGAAGCCCCATAAGCTCACACCTACTTAGTAAACCCATCATGAGACCAAAAAACCTTAACATCCAATTCATATATCAACATAGTAATCGAAGACAACTTCGTTCATATCAACAAGACCTTCATCATATAGTCAATAAGACCACCATCATGTATATTATCTCATCATGTATATACTAACACAAGGTCATGCATGAGAACCATAACATATGCACATACATTAGACCACCTTCCTAGAACTCCCTTAGAGATCTACTTATGCAATTTCTAGGTCGGTTCATTACTTCCACCTATCCTAAGTATCTTCTCTTGGGTTATCCTAGTTAGGGTCCCTTTACTTCACTTTAATTCCATTGTCCATTTTACTTTAGGGAATCTATAGCCTTAAACGACAGTAAGATCGTGGGTGCTAAACAAGGAATTTGGTGTTGTAGAGTCTTACACCAATTGATGGTGTTCTCACCTAGACAAGGTAGAACATTAACACATATCCTAGCATACTAAGTGAATTCACTTTCTATATCAAATAGGGCAAGCATAGTTTATGGAACCAAGACAAAGGTATGATCCCTCTACATGCCATTTGGCAATTGGGGCCTCCTCTCATGAGAAAACATGGGTGAACCTTCCGCAAAGGGAAGCCACCACCTCATGTGGATCCATAGGTGAATATTACTCTAAGGGAAGTCAACACTCTATAAGGAACAAATGGTGAGTCTTACTCCAAGGAAAGTCAACACCTCTCATTGTCAAGTTCACTCGGTGCTAAGCTAAGTTCCATTTATTGATAAGCCTTTATTACAATATTTCATAAAACATAGGCTTAGGATATTTATTCCTCATATGCTTATAGAATATTCAAGCACCTATATATCTTTAGAGTACTCTTGAAAACACCTTTCAAGGCCCCTCTACGGACTAGATCTTCATACATGTGTGTGTGTATACATATATGTGAGCAAACCTTTCAAATAACACATAAATGTCACACATGTTCATATATCAATGCATAAGTCTATAGGTATATATATATGAGCAATCCTTTCGTATAAACACACTAACACACTATGCACATTCATACTTCATCATATCATATTAGTCATATTCATCATATGCCCATACATTGATTTTCATGTACATAGAAAGCAAACCTAGGAACTCTCCAATCAAGGTATACATGTGCAATGCATAGACAAAGTCACATACCCTTGCCCATACTAGTACACCTATCAAGTCATCGTAGTTAAGGAAACACATATCATACTTTCATAGACATAAGCTTAACATGCATAGTAGTAGACACTAGTGAATATGAGAACTACCTTTCATTTAGACACCATGACCTATACTACATGTAAGCATGCATGTAGAGTGAGGGTGTGTGGGAGTTGGTCAACATGATCACATAATGGCTATATACAACACATTGAGGCAGACCCCCTCTTAGACCATATTACACTTTCAAGCATAGAACATACAACACACAATAGCATAGGAGACAAGTCAACTTCATATTACACTTAAGACTACTATCTTTTGATATTCATGCATTCACATAGGGGTACATAGGTAAGGGTTTGTTTACCAATTTAACTCATCAATGGAAGCACCTACACTTTACCCTAACGTAGATATACACATGCTTATACAATAGCCATACAACCTAGATCACAAATAGAATAGGAAAGTAGGCATAAATTTCACTTAGTATGATCATCATAACCACACACTCATTATATTTCATCAAATTGCCTTCAAACCCATAGTCAATACACATATAATGAAAATAATGTAAACACCGCCACCATAAGTGGATCATACCACACAATGCCCTACAAGGCTTCATCAACAATACTATACATAAGTAGAGAAGTAGAGAAGTAGAAGAGTTGAGCAATTCTTACCAATCCTTTAGCCTTTGGTCATCATTAACCATTACTACTTTTTCATCAATAAATCAAGTATATGGCAGTATCTAAACATACATTACAATAAAAAAAACCATATTAAAATCCCTACAAGATCAAGATACCAACATAGGCACTAACTATAAATTCAATAAAGGGTAGAAAAGTAGGCCATCTTACAATTTCCCAAAGTATTTATCATCAATCATATTTGACAATTAAAATACATGCTAGGCAGTAGCTAAAGATATAGCAATCAATTTTTAATCATGCTTTATTCATCTTAGAATATAGATCACATCACCTACATAGAATTATCAATTCATAGACTAGAATAACCTAGATCAACTCATACTAAGCCTTATTCAATTTTATCATACAATATTTATACTTATAATTCAATCATGATATTAACCTAAAACAGTAGCTACAAGACTCTCAACATAATCGAATTCCACTTTTATACAATTAAGGACCAATGTTTACAGTGATCGCATTGATAACTAGGCTAGGCATGCTCAAATCTTCATACATTGATCCACATGGATCCTTCATCATATATTCATCATCAACACACATAAATAACAGTAGATATAATCTATTCAACTTAAGAGAAACACAAGTCAACTATTAATAAGCCACGATCACAATACCAATGCAATGGATAAATCAAGTTTGGGAAGGGACATGGTCTCATAATGCAATTGGATTAAATTTCACGTTAAAACCAATACATTAACATCAATTCATCATGCTAGATTGAAGAAGGAGAAGTTTGATCATGAAACTTCTTTGAGAACTTTGAGATTAACTCTCCAAGTGAAAGGTTACTTAGATATGAAGGGTTAACATACCTTTATTAGATTAATAACCCACTCAAAATTTGTGAAGAACCCATGGTAATCCAATCTACAAGCTGACCTTGAACTTCACCTTCAATGGATGTTTCTAGAGCATATTTTGGGAGAGGGAGTTTTTTATTTTGATTTGAGGATGCGTAAAGGCTATTCATGTTTTAGATCATCTATATATACTTAAAAATAGGTAAATAAACCTTCTAGGGTCAATTTATCACGTGGGGTGAATTTCCCATTCACCCCAGTAATAGGCAGCGTGCATGGCAGTGACACTAGGTCTGCATCGACGGACCCAATGACGGGGTGTTGGTCTATCAACAGACCATCTTGTGCCACCGTCGTTTGGGTTTGAGGTTGTCATATGGACGAGCCTTCTCCAGTATAAGTTCCCATTGACGCCTCCCCATCGACGGGGCGTCATTCCACCAACCGGGTGTCGTTTGGATCGTCGATTGACACTGCAAGGGCAGTGTCTCGACAATCCTTGGGTCCTTCTTGTGGGCCTTTTTACGGGGCCCTTGAGAAGTCGTACATGGACGTTTCTAACTTAAATATGAACATTAACAAGTGAATGACCTTCCACATCAGTTTCACCCAAAACAATTACATGTAACACGTACAAACATGCTAGGCCCCATCAAGACACACACATGCATGTCTTACGCACTATCTTTCAAACGTCTTAGACGGTCTTAGACGTTTGACCTACAAATTCATGAAAATCCATATGATACCTACAAACATCATTATAACTCATTTTAAGACTTCATAAGCTCATGACATACAAATATAAGCACGTATAGACACATGAGGCACATAGGTGACTAGTCCTCAAACGTCTTGGTCGTCCCTTGACATTTGACTTTCAAATCACCTCAAACTTTACGCAATTCCTCAATACCATATTATAAAACATTTTAGGACCTTATACCCTTAGGAAGAACATGTTAGGATTTTGGACACCCTAACTCATTTTTGGGATCTTACATAGAAGGGAAGCGAAAGTGGAAGAATTCATCAACCTTCGTCAAGGGGGTATGAGTGTACAAGAGTACTCATTTAAGTTCACTAAATTGTTCAAATATTCTCCTTCCTTTGTATCTAGTCCTAGGGATGAGATGAGTCGCTTTGTGACGGGAGTGTCCCATGACTTAGTTGAAGAGTGTCATTCGGCGATGCAATATGAAAATATGGATATCTCTCGGTTAATGGTTCATGATCAACATGTTGAGGAGACTATATTAGAGAGAAAGAAGAGGGAGTTAAGGAGGGTCAAGTCTTATGAAGGAGGTACTTTCAAGGGTAGGATTGAGATTCAAGACAAGCATGGTTCAAGAAGAGGCTTTAAAACCAAGTTCCTTCCAATTTCTTTAAGGATAACAAGGATAGGGTGTCTACCCTAAGTCCTAAAAGGCAAGAAGTGGAAATTTACCATGTAACAACCTACTTGTTCCACGTGTGGTAAGAAGCATTTGGGTGAGTGTATAGTTGGGACGGAGAATTGATTTGGGTGTGGCAAGAGTGGCCATAAGCTTAGGGATCTCCCTAATGTGAGGAGTCAAGAGAAGGGGAGTGGTCAAGCTCAAGAAAGCGGTACTAGTTCCAATGCTCCAAAGAAGAACCGCTTTTATGCTCTCCGCTCTAGGGGTGAACAAGAAGAGTTTCTCGCTGTGGTCACCGGTCTGTTACAAGTCTTCTCTATTGATGTTTACGCTTTAGTAGATCTCGTTGCTACTTTTTCATTTGTAACTCCTCTAGTAGCTAGAAAGTTTTGATGTTCTACCCGATGTGTTGATTGAACATTTTTCTGTTACTACCCAGGTGGGTGATTCTGTTGTGTCTAGAAGAGTCTTTAGGAGTTGTCCTATATCTTTGCCCATGGGAGGATTTGGTAGCACAAAATTGTTGCAATAATTAAATTAATGGTTACAATTATTTATCGTGGCAAAATGATATAGCCGTGTCCTTAAAATTGAAGTGATACAAGTTTTGAGGTGCTTTATCTTGTATTGAGAATTAATATTATACGAGTCCGGCCTCTTCAATCAAACAGTATATTTATCGAGCTAGCGTAATGAGAGATGTTAATCTTCTATCAATTGAATTTTACATGATCTTAATTTTTCCATTTTCAGTATAATATAAATAAATAGAAGTTATACAAAAAATAAATAGAAGTTACGTCGAATTAATTTTATTTATTTGTATTTTTTTTATTAAAAAATAAAAATAATCAATTTAAAATTAATAATAATGTCATATTTATTGAAATATGTTTTTATTCTTGAATATAGATAGATAAATCAATTGTTTATTGAATCTATTTATATATAATAGGAGAAGTAAAAAGTGTCACGTGTCAGCACCACAAAAATTTTCAATTATTTTATTTTTTAAAAAAGACAGTTTTTTTTTTAAAAATTATATTAAAAATCTGGTAAAATTTAAAAAGTACTGTAAAAAAGTATGTATTTTATTTAACATAATCTTTTTGAAAATAGTTAGAACAGTCAATATAACACTTTTTTTAAAAGGTAAATGAAGTACATGAGTCTAGTATTTATATTATTTTGAACTCTTATTTTATCATAATTAGAATACTTATCTTTATTTATTTTTAATTATTTAATTATTTTAAAAATAATAAAGAAGCAAATGAAAAATACACAAAAAAAAACCAACAAAAAACTACACATTGATATTACTCGATTACGTACTACTCTCTCTTTCAAAATCAAAACATTTAGAGTAAATAAGTTCAAATGAAAAAAAAATGCAACAAATTTAAAGATAATCAAGATTTAATAGTATATAGTGATTAGTTAAAAATCTATAGATAATAAGAATTAGTTAACAATAGAAATTGAAAAAAAATGCTAATCCAAACAAAACAAAAAAAAAAAAAAAAGGAAAAAAAATAGCCTTGATCAAATTTTTAAAAATAGAAATTAAAATTTTATTTATTGCTTAACTTTTCACCTTTTTGTAAAATTTCTAATTTTAACAATAGTTAATTAGGTCACACTCTTCCTAAATATGTGCTCAAATCTTAATTGTTTATTGCAATATACAATTAAAAAGAATGTTAGCCAAATTTGACTATATTATAATAGGCAGTGAAAAATATAATCGAGAAAAAGAGAAGCATACAAAAATTATTTGATGAATATATGATTTTCTTATTTTATTTCAAAAATATGAAATATTTCTGAATATTATTTAAACATAATGTATTCTAAAAATAGAATTGAATTGTGATATCAAAAATAAATAATTCATAGTGATTGAAGGTTTATGTTTATTTAAGACCTTGCTTGGTGTAAGATTATTTAAATGAAAATATAACTTTTATATTTGGTTTGAAAAATAAAAATATCTCTAAAAATGAAAATAAAGAGTCAAAATAAAATAAAATGTAAAGTCAGCTAAAATTAAATTAATTTTAAAATATTAATTTATGAAAGTATCATTCGTATGAAAGAATTATACTGTATTAAATTATAGTATATAATTATACAATTTTATTTTTAGAATATCACATAATAGATATATTAATTTATGAAAATTAAAAGACAAAATACAAAATTTTGAATAATATACCTACATTTCTGTTTTTAAGTGATTAAAACTTTCTTGTTATATGCTAAGCATTATGATAAGACTTTTTGTAATTATATTTTATTTTTAATTTAACTAATAAATTTTGTTATATATTTATTATTTTAACAAGAATATAATATGTACAGAGTGACATTATTTATCATTTTAAATAGGTTAAATAATAATTAAAGATTATTATTTAAAAATTTGGACAATCAACTTAGCTTATATTGAATTATTGACATAAATATTCTATGATAACACATCAAAGTGTTAAATGTTAACATTCTCAAATAAATTTTACAATATTATCTTATAATAAGTTAAAATTTTAAATTATGATTACATATATCAATTAACCGCGCAATGCGAGACACATATACTAGTATAATTAATATACAAAGAAGTGATATTGACACTCACTTATTTTTTAAAATTTTCTTTTAGTGACAATTTTTTTAATTTTTTAATTTCTTATTTTAATCTTCCCTTCCTAATCCATGTTTCTTTTGAATTTTCAATAAAAACATAAAGCTACTATCCATAATTCACATCTCCATCTAAATTCAATCGAAATAACCAAACAATATGGTAGTATAGTTTCACTATTGTTGAACAATTTGACTTGAATTTGAATTTACATTGTTGATATAAAAAAAATTAATTGAGTTTCTTATTTTATTTTGAAAATTTCATCTTAAAATAATTTTCAAATTTGAATTATATGGTAATTGACACTTCCCAACACAATATTGTTTTGCTTCTCCAATTCTATACAAATAGATTAAATATGTTTTCCGATTTTGACACTTTTATTTTATTTTAAAAATTCTATTTTAACTTGATGTTCTATAACATATATCATTTTAAATTTACATAAAATAAAATTAATATTGAATACTCAGTACAGTACTAATTAAATATGAGATTTAAAAAGAAAAGAATTAATTGTAAGGGAAATTAAAAAAAAAAAAAAGTTCTATCGTCACAGATCGACAAGTAACTTGGGGACAAATATTTTTATTCACATGAACAAATAAAATGAATCGATGGTCTCTCTACCTTCACGAGATAGAGATACCATCTGGATACAGTCTATTTTTCTTAGACCTCACTTAGGAGATTTCACTAGATATTTTAGTATTAAACGATTATTATGAGACATAAGGACTGTAAGTTAAAAATTTATTTTGAAAAGGATAATAGATAACAAAACTAATAGAGTATCAAAGTATTGACCTTTCCCATTAACTTAAAGCAAAGTATATATTTGTTTTTATTATTGTTAATATTATCAATTATTGTTATTTTGATGGAGATAATTTTCTTTATTATCATGCATACAGTTTTCGTATTTTGTTTTATATATAACAATATAGTATTCGTTAATTTTAAAAGAATAAAAAATCATTATACTATAATAATAAGAGATAATAACTATAAAAGTAAAACATAAACATTTCACCTAAAATAATTCATCTCCCCAAAAACTAAAAATTTACAAAAGATTAAAAGTCCCCACCCCACCCCCACCCAACAATATTTTAAAACTCAATTAACAAAAAAACCCCAACAATATTTTAAAACTCAATTAACAAAAACCTATATATCATTTCCCTCTTCCCATTTTGTTTTTGTCCACCTTCCTTTCACCCTTTCTTTATCCATGTTTTTTGTTCAATTTTTATTTCTAATAATTTTTAATTTTTCTTTTGTAGGTTTTATCTAACATCCTCCAAGCAGATGAGATAAGTTTTAAAATATGAGTTTTTTTTTTTTTTTAATCTATTGTATAATCTAAATATTCTATTATTTAAAGGTTCATGAAAAGATTGAACCACATATGATTTATCATACACAATTATATTTTATATTTTTTCAAGAGATTATATTTATAGCTTGAATCGGTGGGTATTACAATGGAACATATATTTTTATCAATGTAAAAGAAATTTGTTGACCAAGTATAAGTTTTATAATGAAATTAAAATTTCAGATCTATATCTACAACTTTAAAGAGGTTTAAAAGTTATAGGTTTAATTACTTTGCTTAGTTTGTGTTTTGTTTTTTTTGTTTTTTATTTGCTAACATTCCATTTTTGAAAAAAAATTATCATAAACACATACTTTTTTCTCCTTGAAATTCTAAATCATTATATTTTAGTGCTAAATATTTACCATTATTGATTGACATATTTATGGAATAAGAGCATATAAATGACAAATTGGGACAAATGTTGATCAAGCTAATGTGAAATTGAAGATTATGGAAGAAGAGATAGGAGAAGACTATGCTACTTTGTGCTCAAACAAACTGATATCTTACTAGAATTGTATATTATGACTAATTTCAAAATTGTAAAATGCAATTATATTTAACTTGAGAATTATTTTGGAATCTCAAAAATGTAATTGTGGTTACATTATGTAACTTTTTTCTACATTATGTAACTTTTTTTACCAACAAAGCTTGTGGAAAATCTATTCATTTGTACAAACAAAATTATTGAGATCTAATTTTAGCTACAATATAAAAATTCTTCTTATTAATAATGTTTATGAAAATATTCTTTAATTTGTAGCAATTATTTTTGTAGTTATGACTAAATCTGAAATTAATTATCAAAATAGGGCGATACACTCTTATTTTTCATAACAAAATTTAAAATTTAGCTATAAATTTTGTCTGTCATGGCAAGAAGTTTGAATTCTTAGATTTGTGAAATAATATTGGTGGCAAATACTTTAATTTAATAGCTATAAATTTTCTAATTTATGGCTAAATACAAGTATCACTGCCACAAGATTAAAAATATTAAAAAGCCACAATTTATAAATTTTCATGGCAAATAAATCAAGACATTTTCCACAATAGAATATATGTGCCTACAATTTAAAAATTGCTATAGATTTAATATATTGTGGCAAAGGATTAAATATATTTTCTATAAGTATATCTTCCGTATCAAGAACTTTTTACTATGAAAGCTACAATACAATTTTTTAGTAGCTATAAGTATTAGTCCTTAGCCACATATAATATAAAGTCTGTCGCTAACTTTTACCCACCCTACATCTTGCCACGAATGCTACAGAAAAGTATGTTATGGCTAAAGCGTTTAGCTATGAAAAAATTCAGATTTAGCTACAATGTATTTTGTAGCTTTAAGTGAATTTTCTAGTAGTGTCTCCTAGTTCTTAAACTATATTGCCCCCATAGGAATACTAGATAATGGATCCACCTAGAAAGCTATGTTCATGTTTTGTTCCACCTTGGCAAGTCGACCACCTTCTTTCGGTGTAGGGTTTCATGACACCGGATTCCACATTTAGCTCATGTGGTCTATGGCGATTAAGGGAATTGTTCCCGAAAGTAAAATGAATGACTAAATGTAAATGAAGAGGACATTGATTGGGATGACTTGAGGGGTTTACTTAGGATATGTAGGGGTATGTGACTCTACCTAGACATTGCATAAGTTAACTCTAAAAGGAGTCCTAGGGGATGGTCTTATGTATTATGGTATCATGTATTATGAAATGTTGGATTTATATGATGACACTCTTATATGATGTTGACTATGTTAATGAATATGCTATTGGTATAAATTGTTGTATGTGGTGATGACTACCTATGAGGATATGTTGTATGAAGCAAAACATTACTTATGATCTCATATCTTGTTTAATTGATTATGTGGGGTTATGGGGCTTCAAATGAGAATTGCACTTGTAGACTTGGGATGGGATTGTTGGTAAGGGTTTTGTATACTATGTTGATATTAACTAATGAATAGGGAATATTGATATGGCTTTATGTTGATGTTATCTTTGGTTATGAACATATTTTATGTTGTTGTGGTTCTTGTATTGTATATGCTCTTTTTTACTTGCATTAAATGCTTTATAATGACTTAGCATGTTTTCTAAAGTAACGGTCCCTTTCATGCATGTTTCAAATGTTTATGTGCATTTACCCATACTTAGTATAAGTAGTTGTACTAACCCATATTTCTATGTTTTCTACAAATATGTAGGTTGCGGCCATTGAATTTCTAGGAGGTCGCTTGAAGAAGACTTGGACTCTTTTCCCCAAGTTTTGTTAGGTCCTCATCATTTCTAGGATGATGGCACTTTCTAGCTATTTGATGTTTTTATGGTCTAAAGACATTTAGCTTCCTTCTCTTTCATTTGAATACTATTATTGTATAAGCCTATATGTGGTTTTTGTTGTAATGAAGTATGGGCTATGACCTAATGTTCTAGATTGCTTAAATGAGAGACTTTATATTAGACTAAATCATTATATGTTATGTATATTGTCTAATAGAGAAGTCTAATTGAACTCCCTAAGTAGTATGTGAGAGTGTAAGGACCCCAAAATTAATTAGGTCCAAATAGAGCCAAGTTGTAATACTCCGAAATTCTAAAGCCTTTTATAGAGCCTCACTTGAGTGTCTAAGGGTTGTAACACCTTTTTATGGTCAATAATAATGTTAATAAGTCATTTAGGAAGTTTTAGAGTCAAAAGATCAAGGAACGTCCACGACGTTCGGAGACTAGTGCAAAAGTGCTAATGTACCTTAGCCTATTTGACGGGGTTTTAAGAGTCGGAAATTGATGAAATTTGGTGAAGAGGTGTTTAACACTTATTAAAGTTTGTTTAGGGTTGAAACGTCTGGTTACGACTCCCCAAGTACCAACCAAAGGGTCCTTGAGGAGGACCCTTGCATTATTGCTAAAAGCTGTCTAGAGACACTAGCCATTGATGACTTGCAGGCTACGATGCGTGGCCTGATCAACAAGGAGTTGATAGCCAACGTCGATGGTAACTTAGTCATTTTTGTGAAGTTTCATTTTGGCAAGTCTCTGACCAAAACGACAGACCTGTAAGACTGTTGGTCCGAAGGTTTGTCGACTGACCTACAGCCCGTAGGTCAGCCTGTCAGGGTCTCGTAGGACAGGGTCATTGTTTTTCTGCCATGTTTTAATTAGTTCATTTAATTAAGTTAGTTATTTAGGGGTTTAATTAGTGATTAGGGTTTCGTTAATTAGGTTAGTTAATTAACTATATAACCTACTAAACACAATTTAACATCTCTCAATTCTAAAAACCCAATTGCTATTCCTTCTCTTTTCTTTCTCTCTCCCAAAATGAAGAACTCCATTGAAGGGATAGGTTATAGTCTTAGGGCTGCAAGAAGGTTGTTTTTCTACATCAAACTTCAACAATTAACAAGTTATGGGATCCTTCACCTTTGAGATTACTTTCCCCAAAGAGTCCTTATAAAATTGATTTCAGAAAGATGAGTTTCAAGTGATTTTTCCTCTATTAGGAATTTTATCTTCTAAATTGTATTGTTTATGATTTATTTTGATTATTATTCTTAGATTATGATGTATTATGATTCAATTATGCTAGTTCTTGATGGATTAACCTAGTTGGTGGAATAGATCATGAAATTGACCCAAGTCCCTAACCCTAGTTTATGAACTAGTGATGAATTGATGTGTAGTGATTCAATTGACTTCATTATTGTGTTAATTACTATTGTGTGATGATATAACACCCATTGTTGAGTTGAATTGGATGGTTTTTGGTAAAACCTTGTATGTTGGCTTGTAAAGGAGAGTGGGGTAAGTCATTGTGATCTCAAACCTTTACTTTAATTATGATTACTTGTGTTTAGTGATGAAGTTATATTGAAGTATACCTTATGATGAGATTGATTAGGGTTGGTATGATGTTGAATTGGAATGTCTTTGTTTATGACTTGTGAGTTGTTGTCTAGGATGTAATGATATAAGGATGGTGATGAATTGCCTATATTCCTTATCATAATATGATTATGTAAATGTGCTAACCTCACATGTATGAATTGTATTGAACGGACATACTAATGAATTACTATTGACATATGACTATGACATATAAGGGGTAGACCCCTATGACCTAAACTAATTTATGATTATTAATGAAATACATTTCAAAAGGGACTCTAGATTAGAACCGAGTGAACTAGAAGTGAGGAGTGTCCCTTCCCACATAAGGAAGGTAGGATCCCTAATGTAATCATGAGATTGGAGACTTGTAACAACCCAAAAATAACTATCCGAAGTAATGCCTAAACGTACCTAGAGTGCCTAGATTAGACCGGGTTCACACGACTTGTTGCGCGTGGAACCAGACCTTAGAACCCATGCACTAGCCAAGTCAACCAACTTGGTGAGTTAGTTGATCTAGGCAAGGGTGGGACCAACCATGTAGGGCACCCGAATTGAAGAGATTCACCCGAATTAGTTTTACCGGACTTAAAAGAGGTAATCTTAGGTTTGGAGGGTCTAGGGGTAAAATGGTGTTTTCCAAGCTATGGGTAGTATTGTAGTTACCCTAAATATTTAATTAATTAATTAATTAATTAATTAATTTAAAGACGAGCGGCAATTCGGGGGTTGGCCGAAATTGACCCTTTTTCGCAAGTTAGGCTTCACCCAAGTTTGAGCCTTGGTGGAAGCAACATTTAGAAGGATTAAATTGATGATTATAATCTGATTTTGTAGGGGCTTGATGGTCATTTTGCTTACTCTTGAAAAAAATCAGATTTTTAAACAATTAAGAGAAGTCCTAATTTGACTAAGTCTCCACCTAATCTTCTAATCCTAAGCTAACTCATTCTCACGTCTCTCTATCTACTCTCACCCTCACTTGCAGGATCAGCCTTTAACAAAAGAAAAAGAATAGAACAAAAAGTAAAGTTCATCAAGAACTTGAACACTCAAACTCAAAAAGCAAAATAAGCTTCAAAACGAAAAGCAAAAACCAAGTTCCCTACGGATTGTGCTTGTGATTTCGGTGGTGAGACGTTGGCTTAGTGGGGGGATTTTGGCAGAACGTAAGAACACCTTTGAACGACTTTAGGTATGGGTTTTCTTCCCTCTTGGTCCCTTTCCCAAGAGACCCCTAAGGTTCAGACAATTCACAATAAAAAAACTAAGGTTGTCCCTGTTGCATGACCCTGTCATTACATCATTTGAAAGATTCAAGTATGCGTTGGTATGACTTCTGGTAGATGATTTTAGGGCTGGTTGTTATTACGTGTTTGAATGTGTGTTCAGAATTATGCAGAAATGAAAGAAGTGTTTCCGAAAATGTGTGATATGTTAACTTGTGGGTGCACGTGTGTATTGTGATTTGGTCTCGTCTAGAAGCATGAATTTTGGAATGTTAAATTATTTTATTTTACGTGTATGAATATGTTAAAAACGTGATGTTCATATCAGTTCAAAGTTGCTGAATTGAATGAAAATTCTTGAATGAAAGTAACCTTGAAAATACACCTAAAGATCTCCCTAAAAACTACTCGAAATGTCCAAATGTTTAACGTGAAAGAAGGTGAGAAAATGGGCTGCAAAAAGGTGATTTAAATTCTCAAAAGTAACCATGAAAACTCACCTCAGGATGCACTAGATGTTACACGAAAATTTATCCTAAATCTAACATTTAAAAGTTGAGAAAATGGACTGCAAAGAGGGTGAACAAATTTCCAGCATTCTGGAAATTTGTTTTTTGGCAGCTTACTGTAAAAAAAGTCAGGTTCAAAAATATTTTTTTAAATGCTTGAGTTCAGTGGGGATTGAACCCAAGACCTCACCATATACATGTTATAAAAAATTAAATAATAAAATATGGTAAGGGGGATTCGAAATGGGGTAAAGCTCAAGTGAAATGTTAGGGGGAAAAATGAAAGAAAATGAAGTGAGGCGTGTTGGGTTCGAACCCACAACCTCTTGGATGGATGAAGGAGAGAGGTGAAATATGAAATAAAGAAATAATAAAAATGAGGTATGTGGGATTCGAACCCACAACCTCTTGGCCGAATGAGAAGGTAAGGAGAAAATGTAATTAAAATAAGGTGAGGCTGTGGGGGTTCGATCCCACACCCTCTTAATCTAAACGAATGAAGCAAGTAAATAACGGAAAAAGAAAAGAATGTGGGCGTGGGGGTTCGATCTTGGGTCCCCCAGGCCGAATTGTTTAAGGCAAAAATCAAAAAAAAAAAAGAGAAAGAAAGTGTAGGTGTGGGGATTTGATCTCGTGTTCCCTAGCCAAGAAGTTCATGACAACGAAAAGCATAAATAAAATTAACTAAGTGTTATACAAGGGATTTGAAATAGGGTTCCCTTGCCCAATTCCGTATTGACACATAAGTCTTACGTGATTAAATAATTAATGAATGCTGCCTATAGGAATCAAATTGAGACCTTGGCATATTTACAAGATGCATAGGTCTTGTACCACATAATCTTGGGCAATATAAATCACTTAAATGAACTATGAGTGAAGCCTCATGGCTTGTGTGTGTGGACTTATAAGTCCAGCATACGTTTATAAAGTAAGTGAACATAAGATGTTATGTGATGAATGATGAGACCCCAGAAGGGTTAATTAAGAGTGTGAAATACACTAAAAGGCCAAGTGCATTGACATATGATGAAATGAACATTCACGTAAAAAGGGGTGAGTAATTATGAAGGGAAAATGTGCTAAGACTAATGAGTGTGGTGACAACATGATAAGAGGCTAATGTGAAACATGAGAGCAATCTCAAATGAGCCTAAGTAAATGTTACCAAAACGTACTCACCTATGAGAGTGTAAATTTAATGAAGAGACCAGTCTCTATGAATACTCTAATGAAAGTATTAAAGTTAATGCATACTTAATACTAATGATGAGATGTGAAATCATCTAATGAGCAATGATGTCCTCATTCTAGAAGCCAGCTTCTATGATGTATGAGATGAATGTAATGGAACTTTATACTGAGCACCGATAGGCTAGCTATGAGTGGCGATTCCTTCTTTCAGGAAGGCAGAGGTTCGTGTAATTCTCATGAGATGAGATTGTCCGTCCAGACTGGTATGGGTCTCCTTATATCTCCTAGTCTTTGAACCTATGCAGCCAACATAGGGATCTAGCATGGTTCAATCCCCTATATACGCTAGCATGTTTTTGGTTTCACTTTAGCCGGTGATTCTACCTCTTTTCGGTGTGGGGTAGCACAGGATTTCATGGAGCTCACATGATCTATGTCGGTTAAAGTTAAAGTTCCCAAAGAAAGAATGAGGCCAGCCTCATGTAATGCACACAATGAAATGAACGATACCAAAGATGTTTGGGTAGGATAATCAAGAGGTAAACTAGGCTTATGTAATGACACTAGGTCATTCTTAGTCATTGCACAGTGAACCCAATGAGAGTCTTAAACTACATCCTAGGTATAGCTGGTGTTTATACTAGCCTATGAATGAAATGAAATGAAGTACGTATGAATGAATGAAGCAGACTTTGTGTTTGCTAAAGAAGGCTCCCTAGTTGAGGTCCCATATGTTGAGACCTCATTTTGGGAAGTCCTAATGTTAAGTCCATGATTCCAAGGTCCATGACATATGAACGAATGAAATGAAATATTATATGTGCTATATGCAATATGTTATGTGCTATATGCAATATGTTATGTGTTGTGTGCAATATGATACGTATGATGATGCATGTTAGTCTTATGGCATGACTTTCCTAATCCGATTTTGGCAAGTCCACTTACTTGACTTTCCATAACTCATATCGTTAGGAGATAACTATTCTAAATCATGCATGTCCGTGGTGTGTGCTTGCATATACCCATACTTAGTACAAGTGTGTACTAATTCCATACATTTATCCACTTTTAGGTGCAGGTGCAGTTGGACATTAGAGCTTACGAGTCAACGCAGAAGTTATCCGGACGTAGAGATTTCATCTGGATTTGGTAGGCCCTCATGCTTTTGAGGATGCTTACATGTTTATTCTAGCGTAGACGTAGGCATGAGCTAGTGGAGTATGTTCCATTAGCGTTTCTTTCGTATTTACTTTCAGACGTTGTATTGGTGCCATTTTGGCAACTCTATATTTGTGACTATATCTTTCATTTGATTATCTTGATTTAGATGGTCGTTGTGAACGCTTATGAGTTTACGTAAGTATTATGCGAGATCAATATTTTCCAATATTAAGTTTAAGTAAACAAAAGTTCAAATTTTCCGCTAAAATTAACCTAGATGAAGTAACGACGACGTATGTAGGCTTGTCTGCACCTCTGAGAGGTCAACGATGCGGTCTCGTCTGGGTCTAGTTTCCAGTCGTGACAAAGTTGGTATCAGAGCATTAGGTTAAATTCCAAGGATAATAAGTTCACATTAACCACATCGAGTAGTTTCTAACTTATGGTAGTGAAGTGCACCACTATCATGAATTAGAGACTGCATGATGCGTAGGAAAATTTCCCTTCTTCTGATCTTATCGTGCTTTCCTTAATGTCTTATTTCTTGGTGTTATGAGCGTATCTAACATCAATTCTTATCTTTCAGAAAATTAACACAAGGAGGAACGTTGGTCGGGGAAGAGGAGGAGCAGCTGCTGGGGGCAACCAAGTTCCACCCCATTCCCTAGCTTCTGAAATGGAGATGCCTGTTAACCCAGCTGGATTGACAGATGGAGAAGTGAGGACATCCCTAGCACAGATGGCCCAAGCCATCACTTTACAAGCTCAGGCTATGACAGCCCAGGCGGAGCAACGAGGTGTTCCAAGAGAGAACCCACCTACCAGCACCATGGCTAGCAGGTTAAGGGACTTCACGAGGATGAATCCTCCCGTTTACACTGGATCTAAGACTGCGGAGGATCCCTAGGAGTTTGTGGATGAGATCCACAAGATATTGTGTGCAATGGGTTTTACTGAGGTGGAGAAGGCTGAGCTGGCATCCTACCAGCTAAAGGATGTAGCTCAATCCTGGTATAAGATGTGGCAGGATAGCAGGGCCTTAGGCGGAGGTCCTACGGCTTGGGATCTTTTAAAGATGGCTTTTCTGGAGCGGTTCTTTCCCAGAGAAATGAAGGAGGCTAAGGTTGAGGAATTCATCAACCTTAAGCAGGCCTCGATGTAAGTCAGGGATTACTCCCTGAAGTTCATAAAACTTTCCAGGTATGCCACTTCTCTTATGTCTAACAGTAGAGACGAGATGAGTAGATTCTTGACAGGGATTGCTGGGGACCTCGAGGAGGAGTGTAAGGCAGCTATGCTGCATGACAGCATGGACCTTTTCAGGCTTATGGTTTATGTCCAGCAAGTCGAGGAAAGTAGGAAGAGGAAGCACACTAGGGCAGGGAACAGATCAAGGCAAGGTGAGGAGAATTTTTCCAGGAAGAGTAGTACTGAAATCATGGATAAGCCTAGGTTTAAGAAGTGACTCTCCCAACAAGGGAAGTCAATTTCATCCAAGGGTCGCTATGATAGGGATATCGAGCCCATAGTTAAGAGAAACAATGAAGTAGATACACCTTAGGAGAGGCCACCTTGTAGGAAGTGTGGCAAACTACATGGAGAAGAGTGTATGATGGGCTCTAACGCTTGTTACAGTTGTGGCAAATCGGGTCACATGATGAAGGATTGTCCGAATAGGAGAGGTCAAGAAAAAGGGAAAGAGAGAGTTCAGCCGAATGGTCCAAGTGAAGAGGCTCCAAGGAGGCAACGATTCATCGCACTCAAGTCTAGGGGTGCAGGGGAAGACACTCCTGGTGATGTCTCGGGTGCGTAGCCTTAATTAGTCTTTCATGTGTTTAACTGAGTATGGATTTTATGCACTAGTATGAGGTTAATATGTTTGAGTCATCATGTTGGTTGCTGATTTGTGTGATTTATGTGTTTACTTATATTGTATGCTTTGATGAGACTAGTTTAGGAAAGAGTTCCTGAGTCTATTAATGTGAAACTGCTAGTGGGTTTCAAGGATGTGCACCATCATGCTAATATGTGAATCAGATATTCACCAACGAAAAGTATTGAATTGCTTATGTATGCATAAGTTCTATAGATGACTGGCTTGTTTTTAGTAAAGAGTAGTGTCATTCGGGGACGAATGTTCCTAAGGGGGGGATAATGTAACAACACGAAAATAACTATGCGAAGTAATGCCTAAACGTACCTAGAATGCCTAGATTATATCGGGTTCACACGGCTTGTTGCGCGTGGAACCAAACTTCAGAACCCATGCACTAGCCAAGCCAACCAACTTGGTGAGTTAGTTGATCTAGTCAAGGTTGGTACCAACCATGTAGGGCACCCGAATTGAAGAGACTCACCCGAATGAGTTTTACCGGACTTAAAATGGGGTAATCTTAGGTTTGGAGGGTCTAGGGGTAAAATGGTCGTTTCCAAGCTAGGGGTAGTATTGTAGTTACCCTAAATATTTAATTACTTAATTTAAAGAGGAGGGGCAATTCGGGTAGGGTTGGCCGAAATTGACCCTTTTTCACAAGTTAGGCTTCACCCGGGTTCGAGCCTTGGTGGAAGCGACATTTAGGTGGATTAAATTGATGATTATAATCTGATTTTGTAGGGGCTTGGTGGTCATTTCACTTACCCTCACAAAAAATCACATTTTTAAACAATTAAGATAAGTCCTAATTTGACTAAGTCTCCACCTAATCTACTAATCCTAAGCTAACTCATTCTCACGTCTCTCTATCTACTCTCACCCTCACTTGCACGATCAGCCTTCAACAAAAGAAAAAGAACAGAACAAAAAATAAAGTTCATCAAGAACTTGAATGCTCAAACTCAAAAAGCAAAATAAGCTTCAAAACAAAAAGCAAAAACCAAGTTCCCTATCGATTGTACTTGTGATTTCGGTGGTGAGACGTTGGCTTAGTAGGGGGATTTTGGAAGCACGTAAGAACACCTTTGAACGACTTCAGGTATGGGTTTTCTTCCCTCTTGGTCCCTTTCCCAAGAGACCCCTAAGGTTCAGACAATTCACAATAAAAAACTAAGGTTGTCCCCGTTGCATGCCCCTGTCATTAGATCCTTTGAAAGATTCAAGTATGCGTTGGTATGACTTCTGGTATGATTTTAGGGCTGGTTGTTATTACGTGTTTGAATGTGTGTTCGGAATTATGTAGAAATGAAAGAAGTGTTTCCGAAAATGTGTGATATGTTTAATGGGTGCACGTGTGTATGTGATTTGGTCTAGGCTAGAAGCATGAAATTT
The DNA here is from genome assembly GCA_022817965.1 of Solanum lycopersicoides. Taxonomy (NCBI): domain Eukaryota; kingdom Viridiplantae; phylum Streptophyta; class Magnoliopsida; order Solanales; family Solanaceae; genus Solanum; species Solanum lycopersicoides. The sequence continues at coordinate 60,557 of JAJJBR010001429.1, read as the reverse complement.
GGCATGTTAAATTGTTCTATTTTACGTGTATGAATATGTTAAAAACGTGATGTTCATATGAGTTCAAAGTGCTGAATTGAATGAAAATTCTTGACTGAAAGTAACCTTGAAATGCACCTAAAGATCTCCCTAAAAACTACTCGAAATGTCTAATGTTTAACGTGAAAGAGGGTGAGAAAATGGTGCAAAAAGGTGATTTAAATTCTCAAAGTAACCATGAAAACTCACCTAAAGATGCACTAGATGTTACACGAAAATTTATCCTAAATCTAACATTTAAAAGTTGAGAAAATGGACTGCAAAGAGGGTGAACAAATTTCCAGCATTCTGGAAATTTGTTTTTTGGCAGCTTACTGTAAAAAAAGTCACCTTCAAAAATATTTTTTTAAATGCTTGAGGTCAGTGGGGATTGAACCCAAGACGTCACCATATACATGTTATAAAAAATTAAATAGTAAAATGTGGTAAGGGGGATTCGAAATGGGGTAAAGCTCAAGTAAAAAGTTAGGGGAAAAAATGAAAGAAAATGAAGTGAGGCGTGTGGGGTTCGAACCCACAACCTCTTGGATGGATAAAAGAGAGAGGAGAAAAATGAAATAAAGAAATAATAAAAATGAGGTATGTGGGATTCGAACCCACAACCTCTTGGCCGAATGAGAAGGTAAGGAGAAAGTAATTAAAATAAGGTGAGGCCGTGGGGGTTCGATCCCACACCCTCTTAAGCTAAACGAATAAAGCAAGTAAATAAAGGAAAAATAAAAGAATGTGGGCGTGGGGGTTCGATCTTGGGTCACCCAGGCCGAATTGTTTAAGGCAAAAATCAAAAAAAAAAGAGAAAGAAAGTGTAGGTGTGGGGAATTGATCTCGGGTTCCCTAGCCAAGAAGTTTATGAAAGCGAAAAGCATAAAGAAAATTAACTAAGTGTTATACAAGGGATTGGAAATAGGGTTTCCTTGCCCAATTCTGTATTGACACATAAGTCTTACGTGATTAAATAATTAATGAATGCTGCTTATAGGAATCAAATTGAGACCTTGGTATACTTACAAGATGCATAAGTCTTGTACCACATAATCTTGGGCAATATAAATCACTTAAATGAACTATGAATGAAGCCTCATGGCTTGTGTGTGTGGACTCATAAGTCCAGCATACGTTTATAAAGTAAGTGAACCTAAGATGTTATGTGATGAATGATGAGACCCCAGAAGGGTTAAGTAAGAGTATGAAATACATTAAAAGGCCAAGTGCATTGGCATATGATGAAATGAACATTCACATAAAAAGGGGTGAGTAATTATGAAGCACAAATGTGCTAAGACTAATGAATGTGGAGACAACATGATAAGAGGCTAATGTGAAACATGAGAGCAATCTCAAATGAGCCTAAGTAAATGTTACCAAAACGTACTCACCTATGAGAGTATAAAGTTAATGAAAAGGCCAGTCTCTACGAACACTCTAATGAAAGTATTAAAGTTAATGCATACTTAATACTAATGATGAGATGAGAAATCATCTAATGATCAATGATGTCCTCATTCTAGAAGCCAGCTTCTATGATGTATGAGATGAATGTAATGGAACTTTATACTGAGCACCGATAAGCTAGCTATGAGTGGCGATTCCTTCTTTCAGGAAGGCAGAGGTTCGTGTAATTATCATGAGATGAGACTGTCTATCCAGACGGGTATGGATCTCCTTATATCTCCTAGTCTTTGAACCTATGCAGCCAACATAGGGATCTAGCATGGTTCAATCCCCTATATACGCTAGCATAGTTTTGGTTTGACTTTGGCCGGTGATTCTACCTCTTTTCGATGTGGGGTAGACATAGGATTTCATGGAGCTCACATGATCTATGTCGGTTAAAGTTAAAGTTCCCAAAGAAAGAATGAGGCCAACCTCATTTGTAATACACACAATGAAATGAACGATACCAAAGATGTTTGGGTAGGATAATCAAGAGGTGAACTAGACTTATGTAATGACACTAGGTCATTCTTAGTCATTGCACAGTGAACCCAATGAGAGTCTTAAACTAAATCCTAGGTATAGCTTGTGTTTATACTAGCCTATGAATGAAATGAATTGAAGTACGTATGAATGAATGAAGCAGACTGTGTGTTTGCTAAAGAAGGCTCCCTAGTTGAGGTCCCATATGTTGAGCCTCATTTTGGGAAGTCCTAATGTTAAGTCCATGATTCCAAGGTCCATGACACATGAACGAATGAAATGAAATATGATATGTGCTATATGTAATATGTTATGTGCTATATGCAATATGTTATGTGCTGTGTGCAATATGATACGTATGATAATGCATGTTACTCTTATGGCATGACTTTCCTAATCCGATTTTGGAAAGTCCACGGACTTGACTTTCCATAACTCATATCGTTAGAAGATAACTATTTTAAATCATGCATGTCCGTGGTGTGTGCTTGCATATACCCATACTTAGTACAAGTGTGTACTAATTCCATACATTTATCCACTTTTAGGTGCAGGTGCAGCTGGACATTAGAGCTTACGAGTCAACGCAGAAGTTATCCGGACGTGGAGATTTCATCCAGATTTGGTAGGCCCTCATGCTTTTGAGGATGCTTACAGGTTTATTCTAGTGTAGACGTAGGCATGAGCTAGTGGAGTATGTTCCATTAGCGTTTCTTTCGTATTTACTTTTAGACGTTGTATTGGTGCCATTTTGGCAACTCTATATTTGTGACTGTATCTTTCATTTGACTATCTTGATTTAGATGGTCGTTGTGAACGCTTATGAGTTTACGTAAGTATTATGCTAGATAAATGTTTTCTAATATAAAGTTTAAGTAAACAAAAGTTCAAATTTTCCGCTAAAATTAACCGAGATGAAGTAACGACGACGTATGTAGGCTTGTCTGCAACCTCTGAGAGGTCAACGACGCCGGTCTCGTCTGGGGTCTAGATTCCAGTCGTGACATTGTTGGTATCAGAGCATTAGGTTAAATTCCAAGGATAATAAGTTCACATCAACCACATCGAGTAGTTTCTAACTTATGGTAGTGAAGTGCACCACTATCATGAATTAGAGACTGCATGATGCGTAGGAAAATTTCCCTTCTTCTGATCTTATCGTACTTTCCTTAATGTCTTATTTCTTGGTGTTATGAGCGTATCTAACATCAATTCTTATCTTTCAGAAAATTAACACAAGGAGGAACGTTGGTCGGGGAAGAGTAGGAGCAGCTGCTGGGGGCAACCAAGTTCCACCCCATTCCCCAGCTTCTGAAATGGAGATGCCTATTAACCCAGCTAAATTGACAGATAGAGAAGTGAGGACAGCCCTGGCACAGATGGCCCAAGCCATCACTTTACAAGCTCAGGCTATGACAGCCCAGGCGGAACAACGAGGTGTTCCCAGAGAGAACCCACCTACCAGCACCATGGCTAACAGGTTAAAGGACTTCACGAGGATGAATCCTCCCGTTTAAACTGGATCTAAGACTGCGGAGGATCCCTAGGAGTTTGTGGATGATATCCACAAGATATTGTGTGCAATGGGTTTTACTGAGGTGGAGAAGGCTGAGCTGGCATCCTACCAGCTAAAGGATGTAGCTCAATCCTGGTATAAGATGTGGCAGGATAGAAGGGCCTTAGGAGGAGGTCCTATTGCTTGGGATCTTTTCAAGATGGCTTTTCTGGAGTGGTTCTTTCCCAGAGAAATGAAGGAGGCTAAGGTTGAGGAATTCATCAACCTTAAGCAGGTCTCGATGTCAGTCGGGGATTACTCCCTGAAGTTCATAAAACTTTCCAGGTATGCCAGTTCTCTTATGTCTAACAGCAGAGACGAGATGAGTAGATTCTTGACAGGGATTGTTGGGGACCTCGAGGAGGAGTTTAAGGCAGCTATGCTGCATGACAGCATGTACCTTTTCAGGCTTATGGTCCATGTCCAGCAAGTGGAGGAAAGCAGGAAGAGGAAGCACACTAGGGCAGGGAACAAATCAAGGCAAGGTGAGGAGAATTTTTCCAGGAAGAGTAGTACTGAAATCAGGGATAAGCCCAGGTTTAAGAAGTGACTCTCCCAACAAGGGAAGTCAAGTTCATACAAGGGTCGCTATGATAGGGATATCGAGCCCATAGTTAAGAGAAACAATGAAGTAGCTACACCTTAGGAGAGGCCACCTTGCAGGAAGTGTGGCAAACTGCATGGAGAATAGTGTATGATGGTCTCTAACGCTTGTTACAGTTGTGGCAAACCGGGTCACATGATGAAGGATTGTCCGAATAGGAGAGGTCAAGAAAAAGGGAAGGAGAGAGTTCAGCCGAATGGTGCAAGTGAAGAGGCTCCAAGGAGGCAACGATTCATCGCACTCAAGTCTAGGGTTGTAGGGGAAGACACTCCTGGTGATGTCTCGGGTGCGTAGCCTTAATTAGTCTTTCATGTGTTTAACAAAGTGTGATTTTATGCACTAGTATGAGGTTAATATGTTTGAGTCATCATGTTGGTTGCTGATTTGTGTGACTTATGTGTTTACTTATGTTGTATCCTTTGATGAGACTAGTTTAGGAAAGAGTTCCTTAGTATATTAATGTGAAACTGCTAGTAGGTTTCAAGGATGTGCACCATCATGCTAATATGTGAATTAGATATTCACCAACGAAAAGTATTGTCATTCGGGGACGAATGTTCCTAAGGGGGGGATAATATAACAACCCGAAAATAACTATGCGAAGTAATGCCTAAACATACCTAGAATGCCTAGATTAGACTGGGTTCACACAGCTTGTTCCGCGTGGAACCAAACCTCAGAACCCATGCCTAGCCAAGGCAACCAACTTGGTGAGTTAGTTGATCTAGTCAAGGTTGGTACCAACCATGTAGGGCACCCGAATTGAAGAGACTCACCCGAATGAGTTTTACCGGACTTAAAAGGGGTAATCTTAGGTTTGGAGGGTCTAGGGGTAAAATGGCCTTTTCCAAGCTAGGGGTAGTATTTTAGTTACCCTAAATATTTAATTACTTAATATATTAATTAATTAATTTAAAGAGGAGGGGCAATTCGGGTAGGGTTGGCCGAAATTGACCCTTTTTCGCAAGTTAGGCTTCACCCGGGTTTTAGCTGACATTTAGGTGGATTAAATTGATGATTATAATCTGATTTTGTAGGGGCTTGGTGGTCATTTCGCTTACCCTTGAAAAAAATCAGATTTTTAAACAATTAAAAGAAGTCCTAATTTGACTAAGTCTCTACCTAATCTCCTAATCCTAAGCTAACTCATTCTCACATCTCTCTATCTACTCTCACCCTCACTTGCACGATCAGCCTTCAACAAAAGAAAAAGAACAGAACAAAAAATAAAGTTCATCAAGAACTTGAATGCTCAAACTCAAAAAGCAAAATAAGCTTCGAAACGAAAAGCAAAAACCAAGTTCCCTATCGATTGTGCTTGTGATTTCGGTGGTGAGACGTTTTCTTAGTGGGGGGATTTTGGAAGAACATAAGAAAACCTTTGAACGACTTCAGGTATGGGTTTTCTTACCTCTTGGTCCCTTTCCCAAGAGACCCCTAAGGTTCAGACAATTCACAATTAAAAAACTAAGGTTGTCCCCATTGCATGCCCCTGTCATTAGATCCTTTGAAAGATTAAAGTATGCGTTGGTAGGACTTCTGGTAGATGATTTTAGGGCTGGTTGTTATTACGTGTTTGAATGTGTGTTCGGAATTATGTATATATGAAAGAAGTGTTTCCAAAAATGTGTGATATGTTAATTTGTGGGTGCACGTGTGTACTGTGATTTTGTCTCGGCTAGAAGCATGAAATTTGGCATGTTAAATTGTTGTATTTTATGTGTATGAATATGTTAAAAACGTGATGTTCATATGAGTTCAAAGTTGCTGAATTGAGTGAAAATTCTTGACAGAAAGTAACCTTGAAAATGCACCTAAAAATCTCCCTAAAAACTACTCGAAATGTCCTAATGTTTAACGTGAAAGAGGGTGAGAAAATTGGCTGCAAAAAGGTGATTTAAATTCTCAAAAGTAACCATGAAAACTCACCTAAAGATGCACTAGATGTTACACGAAAATTTATCCTAAATCTAACATTTAAAATTTGAGAAAATGGACTGCAAAGAGGGTGAACAAATTTCCAGCATTCTGGAAATTCGTTTTTTGGCAGCTTACTGTAAAAAAAGTCAGGTTCAAAAATATTTTTTTAAATGCTTGAGGTCAGTGGGGATTGAACCCAAGACCTCACCATATACATGTTATAAAAAATTAAATAATAAAATGTGGTAAGGGGGATTCGAAATGGGGTAAAGCTCAAGTGAAAAGTTAGGGGCAAAAATGAAAGAAAATGAAGTGAGGCGTGTGGGGTTCGAACCCACAACCTCTTGGACAGATGAAGGAGAGAGGAGAAAAATGAAATAAAGAAATAATAAAAATAAGGTATGTGGGATTCGAACCCACAACCTCTTGGCCGAATGAGAAGATAAGAAGAAAATGTAATTAAAATAAAGTGAGGCTGTGGGGGTTCGATCCCACACCCTCTTAATCTAAACGAATGAAGCAAGTAAATAAAGGAAAAAGAAAAGAATGTGGGTGTGGGTTCGATCTTGGGTCCCCCAGGCCGAATTGTTTAAGGCAAAAATAAAAAAAAAAGAAAGAGAAGAAAGTGTAGGTGTGGGAATTGATCTCGGGTTCCCTAGCCAAGAAGTTATGACAACGAAAAGCATAAAGAAAATTAACTAAGTGTTATACAAGGGATTTGAAATAGGGTTCCCTGCCCAATTCCGTATTGACACATAAGTCTTACGTGATTAAATAATTAATGAATGCTGCCTATAGGAATCAAATTGAGACCTTGGCATACTTACAAGATGCATAAGTCTTGTACCACATAATCTTGGGCAATATAAATCACTTAAATGAACTATGAATGAAGCCTCATGGCTTGTGTGTGTGGACTCATAAGTCCAGCATACGTTTATAAAGTAAGTGAACCTAAGATGTTATGTGATGAATGATAAGAACCCAGAAGGGTTAAGTAAAAGTGTGAAACACACTAAAAGGCCAAGTGCATTGGCATATGATGAAATGAACATTCACGTAAAAAAGGGGTGAGTAATTATGAAGGGCAAATGTGCTAAGACTAATGAATGTGGTGACAACATGATAAGAGGCTAATGTGAAACATGAGAGCAATCTCAAATGAGCCTAAGTAAATTTACCAAAACGTACTCACCTATGAGAGTGTAAAGTTAATGAAGAGACCAGTCTCTATGAACATCTAATGAAAGTATTAAAGTTAATGCATACTTAATACTAATGATGAGATGAGAAATCATCTAATGAGCAATGATGTCCTCATGCTAGAGCCAGCTTCTATGATGTATGAGATGAATGTAATGGAACTTTATACTGAGCACCGATAGGCTAGCTATGAGTGGCGATTCCTTCTTTTGGAAGGCAGAGGTTCGTGTAATTCTCATGAGATGAGACTGTCCGTCCAGACGGGTATGGTCTCCTTATATCTCCTAGTCTTTGAACCTATGCACCAACATAGGGATCTAGCAGGGTTCAATCCCCTATATACGCTAGCATGTTTTTGGTTTCACTTTGGCCGGTGATTCCACCTCTTTTCGGTGTGGGGTAGACACAGGATTTCATGGAGCTCACATGATCTATGTCGGTTGAAGTTAAAGTTCCCAAAGAAATAATGAGGCCAGCCTCATGTAATGCACACAATAAAATGAACGATACCAAAGATGTTTGGGTAGGATAATCAAGAGGTGAACTAGACTTATGTACTGAGACTAGGTCATTCTTAGTCATTGCACAGTGAACCAAATGAGAGTCTTAAACTACATCTAGGTTTAGCTGGTGTTTATACTAGCCTATGAATGAAATTAAATGAAGTACGTATGAATGAATGAAACAGACTCAGTGTTTGCTAAAGAAGGCTCCCTAGTTGAGGTCCCATATGTGGAGCCCTCATTATGGGAAGTCCTAATGTTAAGTCCATGATTCCAAGGTCACATGGCATATGAACGAATGAAATTAAATATGATATGTGCTATATGAAATAAGTTATGTGCTATATGCAATATGTTATGTGCTCTGTGCAATATGATACGTATGATTAATGACTTTCCTAATCCGATTTTGGCAAGTCTACTGACTTGACTTTCCATAACTCATATCGTTAGGAGAGAGCTATTCTAAATCATGCATGTCCGTGGTGTGTGCTTGCATTTACCCATACTTAGTACAAGTGTGTACTAATTCCATACATTTTATCTACTTTTAGGTAAAGGTGCAGCTGGACGTTAGAGCTTACGAGTCAACACAGAAGTTATCCAGACGTGGAGCTTTCATCCGGATTTGGTAAGGCCTCATGCTTTCGAGGATGCTTACTGGTTTATTCTAGCGTAGACGTAGGCATGAGCTAGTGGAGTATGTTCCATTAGAGTTTCTTTCGTATTTACTTTCAGACGTTGTATTGGTGCGATTTTGGCAACTCTATATTTATGACTATATCTTTCATTTGATAATCTTGATTTAGATGGTTGTTGTGAAGGCTTATGAGTTTACGTAGATAGTATTATGCGAGATCAATATTTTCCAATATAAAGTTTAAGTAAACAAAAGTTCAAATTTTCCGCTAAAATTAACCGAGATGAAGTAACGACGACGTATGTAGGCTTGTCTGCGATCTCTGAGAGGTCAACGACGCCGTTCTCGTCTGGGGTCTAGATTTCAGTCGTGACAAGACTATAATACATGTAACGTAAAAAGGGTCCCAACTACATCTCCTAGTTCTTGAACTATGTTGCCCCCATAGGTATACTAGCTAGTTGATCAACATAGATGCTATATTTTGGTACTACTTTGGCAAGTAGTCTGCCTTCTTTCGGTGTAGGGTTTCATGACACCGGATTCCACATTGGCTCATGTGGTCTATGTCGGTTAAGGCAAGATGTTCCCAAAAGTAAAATGAATTAACGAAGTGAACTCTAACTAGGTTGACCTAAGGGGTTTTGCTTAGTCTAGGTAAGGGTATGAGACTCTACCTATACATTGCACTAGTTAGCGTTGAGGGATTTCTTAGAAGGATGTTCTTATGTGCTCACGTGCTTATAAATCCAAATGATATGTATATGTTGATCTTACATGTTAATGACACTATGTGATGTTGGTTTCACTTATGAACATGTGGATGGTCTCTATTGCTAAAGTATGATGATGTTTACTCTTAATGATATAGTATGTAAAGTGGGCATTGCTTATGGTTCTTGTTGGGTTTACTTGGTTGAGTTAGGTTATGGGGCCTTACTTAGTCATTGCACTAGTGGACTTAATGGGGGTTTATCAGTAATGGTCTTGCTTAGGTTATGATGTTACAAACTCTTATACATGCTAGTTGATACTATAACTTGATGATAGATTTGTCTTAATTACGTGCTCAATTATGTTGATATGCATGTTGACTTAACTTGTCACATCCCAAGACCACACTCTAGAAGTTAGGGCAAAATCTCGGATTGCGACCGGCGTACTCGACCTCTCGGAGGTCTCATACAAGCCCTTCATATCATTCATCGCATATACATAATGAAAAGTAGTGCGGAATTAAAACTTTTCATAAAACAATATCATAGTCTTTAAAACTCTTTCATATAGAAGTAATAGGAAATACTAAGTCTCAATCTCATCATCTTAAGACACAAGAGTACTTGGGACACGGGCCATACGAAATACAAAGCATACTACTATGTAGTCTATTACAATACTTCAATAGAAACATAAAAGACATATATGCCCTCGAGTCAAGTGAGGACATACTTCAACTTCTCTTGAACGATCTTCTAAATCCAAGTCTTCTTCCCAGAAGCTCTTCACCTACCAAGAACTATATAGATAGATAAAAGCATGGAATTAGTACAACCACATGTACTAAGTATGGCTTATGCATAAAATCATGAAAACGGACAATTCATGGAAATATGAATCTTTTCATTCAAATATCATAATATCATCATAATAACAACATTTAGCAACTTAGAATCACATAAAAAAACATTAAAACCAAACATCATATTTTTGGAAGAGATTTTCCAGTGACCTATATTCACTGTAGGTGAATTGCTTCACTGTTACAGTGAAGTACTTTGTCATATATTTTTAAAACTTACTATCATGTAATATTCTCACTAAAGCCATCCTAAGATTCACTTAAGTCACACAAAGAGAGACCACCCATACACCCTCTTTAGATGTGCCTAAACGAACCTCAAGATTACTCATAATGAGACACATACACATCTACATTACACAAACATACAGTACATATATAATATGAAAATCTCTCCTACCAAGACTATCAAAATACTTAATTACTTCTAGAAGATAACGCCCATACACCCTCTTCAAGGCTAACTAAATAATCCTTAAGACTTCCTAAGTTTAGATCATGTCAAATGTAAGACCTCGAAAATGACTTAGTGTAACTAGAGCCTAACATGTTGGTAATGATGGTCTAAGGTCATAATATGGTCTATAAAGTTTTATTGAGGTAGTATCTAATAGTTTAGGTGCATTGGAAGTCAAACGTCAAGGGACAATAAAATGTTCGACGACTAAGTCACCTATGTGCATCATTTGCGGTTTTATGTGTTTATGTGTGATGCATGAGATTATATCGTCCTTAAATGAGTTTATATGGTGTATATAGGAAGTGTGTCAAGTTTCGTAAAGTTTGGAGGTCAAACGCTCAAGAACGTCCATGACGTTCGAAAGATGTGCCTTGAAATGACCTTGTGTGTCTATGTATGTTTCGTCAAGTTTTACGTGTTAGTTTTGTATGAAACTCATGTGGTAGGTCCTAAACTTGTATAAGTACATGTTTGGGGTTGAAACATCAGGGTATGACTCCACATAGGACCCACAAGGGTCCCTAAAGGAGGACCCCAACATTGGATCTCAACACTGCCAGGCGGTGGCAATCGACGACCCAAATGACGGCCAGTCGACCAGGCAACTGCCCGTCGATGGGTATCGTCAATTTAGCCACTTGTCCTGCAGGTTGGGGAGTTGCAAGTGCAACCCACGAGACCCAAACGATGGGGCGTGGGTGAGACCACGGTCCGTCGATGCCTCCGTCGATGGGTCCGTGTGTCTGCTGCCAGTTTTCTGTTAAGTTAAGGGGTGATGTTGTTAATTCACCCCATGCCCCTATAAGTCTTTGGACGGTTGTTTTGATTGTTTATGGGTATTTTAAGAGTATATAAGTCATTAAACTCTCATTTAACCCTAACACTAAGATCAAAACACATTCCCTCCAAAAGTTCTTCCAAAAACCTCCATGAGAGTTCAAAGTGAAGATGAAGCTTGAAAATGGATCTTCAATGGAGTTTATTCTTCAATTAGCATTGTATTATTCATATAAGGTATGAGAGTTCTTCATCTAAGGCTTGCTATCACCTTAGAGACAATTTCAAAGATGATTTCAAAGGATTTCAAAAAGATGAAAAAGTCCAATTTCTACTCTAAGTCTTGGGTTCTTGCATGAATGGCTTTCAAACGTTAAGATATGATGTTATTGATGTTTTCTAATGAAATTCTCCATGAAACCTTGATCTTCTCAATTACCTAATTTTCACTAAAATATGGGTGAATTGATTATGCTTTGAGATTGATGAATTCATGTATAGATTGTTATGGGCTTTTGATTCATATAGATTATGTATGTATGATGTATAGGCTGTTTTCAATTTGATTAATTGAGTAATGAATACTCTTATATCTATTGCATGTTAAGCTTATTGATATGAACTAAATGCTTATAGATTCTAGTGTAGTTTTCTATGGGCTTTCTAATGATATAAGGATTGTATTCAATTGATATCTAATTGGTCTTAGATTGGTAAATCTATATTGAATTGACTTTGATTCATTGAGTATTATGATTTATGATTTGAATTGATGTTCATGGCCATGGGTAAGGTCCTTATGATATTGAATTGAATGATTTAGCTTGGCATTGAAGTGGTGACATCAATTGGGTGGTATGCTTCCCTAACTCTTTTATTATTATGTATAGCTATTGTAATGTAGCTCTTGGATTATATGTGATTGGTATGGTCCAATTATGGTGGCGGTGTTATGTGAATGATCTGGCCTTGTCGGCGTTATTTTAAGTATATTGATGATCATGGCCTTGTCGGCACTACTTGAAGTATTATGATGATTTGTATAGTTGATTGATGTGAATTATGAGCATGTTTATCTATATGTGAAGTAATGTGAAAGTATGTGTTCTCCTATTGAAGTTATTAGGTGATCATGTTATACTATGACTATGTGCTTATATGTGTAGTCTTAGAGTTGATACATGGTTGTTCCTAACTTGGCTATATGAGTCTATAATGGTTATGTTGGTGATGTTAAGGTAATGAATAGGTTGATTAAATGATGTTAAGGGTCATTCCTAAGTATCTAAAGAATGTAATGCTATATGTGCTAAAGTGAAGTATGTTGTGTCTTCTTTAGGTAGACTTGTGTCCCTTACTTGATGCTTGTATGAATATGAATATGCGATATCTTGACTTAGGAGCTAAAGAGTCTTAGGCTTGAATGTATGAATGTTATGTAATACCTTGAATGATTACAAGAAGGTCCTTTATGTGAAACCTTGAACCTAGTGGTAAGGTTATGAAACTTAAAATCGAAAGCCGTAATGGTATCCTTCATGTAATGAATGATGGAATTAAGGTTGATTGGATGGAACGACATCATATCAAACCTTAGAAATTCATAATGAGCTTCTTGTTGCCATTGGAAGGCATCCCCTAAAGGACCTCTTTGGTAGGGTAAATGTAATTGGGTTATGAACTAGATATGGATTCCCTTTATATAAACCTTACTGTGAAAGTACTCTATGAGAACAAAGGCTAGCAACGAGTGAGTATGGTAAGGGAAGTAGTTCTAGCTAGAATACAAAGAAACCCTTCATATTCCTTAACCATGTGCCTACATGGGTTGTTTCCAACTTGTACCATTGGAAAGTAGAACAACCTCATCGGAGTAGGATAGAACTCCGGATTCCATGCTTTGCTACCATGTTCTATGTCGGTTATTGCCTATTCTCATCATATGGGATACTTACTAGCTTTAGAGAAGTTCTTTGAAGTTTAGGTGGTGGTATGAGACATTATCTAGACATTGCAGGATAGGCTTTGAAGATGTTAGTGAGAGTCCCTAGGTCTTCTTCAAGACCATTACTTGTATGTCCTTTATCTGATGAACGTCTCTTAAATGAACTAACTAATATAATGACTTATGTTAAGGAAAGAATGTTAAATGAAGTAGTACTATCTAGAGTAGTTAAGGGTTGTCTAGTTAAGGTGCGAAGGGGGCATAGAAATGGTCACTTCTTATCTTACCTAGATAAGTCTTAAGAATGACTCTAGTTAGGGAAGATGGTTGTTTATGTAGACATGATCCAAACTTAGGTAATCTTAAGGATTTCTTAGTTAATCTTGAACAGGTCAATCATGGACGTTATCTTCTTGATTTACTTAAGTAAGTCTTTTGATAGCCCTTGGAAGGAAAATGTCATATTATCTATGAGTTGATGTATTAAGTGAGAATGATTCTATCTTAGGTAATCTATAGGATCTCTTGTGTGTGTGGTGATAGGGATTGTATGTGCGGTCGTTCGACACTCACTCAAGTGAACCTTGGAATCACCTTTGGTAGAAGGATCTCATGTTGATGTGCTTGATGTATTGTAATTGAATGTGTCTCATTCTAAGTAGACTTGAGGATCATTAAGGTGGGCCTAGAGAGGGTGTATGGGAGGTCTCTCTTTGTCTTACTTAAGTGAGTCTTAGGATAACTTTAAGTGAGGGAATTATATGTTAAAAGGTATGCAAGGTGAAGCTAATGAACTTCACTGTAACAGTGGAGAACTTCACTGTATAGTGAAGTAAGTTCACTGTAATGCTTCTTAAAATGTGATTATTTGTTTAAATGATTTCTTATGTGTTTCTAAGTTATTAAATGTTGTTCTTATGATTATAGTATGATGTTTTAATCAAAATTAATGAAAAGCATTCCCTTTTTCATGGTTTTTGCATGGCTTCCATACTTAGTATATCTAATGTGCTAACCCCTTCTTTTACTTTTCACTAAAGTGTAGGGAATTGAATGTTTGATGTACCATGGAGGATGGATAGGTTTCTAAGGGTTGAATATGAAGTATTGGTGAGTCCTCATCAATTCGAGGACAATATCCACATGATCCGTTATGTCTTAAGTCTTTACTTTATGTCTTGTATGGGCTTAGTCCCAAGTGTTGTGTATTCTAAAGTTTAGATGGTTCAAGGGGTTATTGTAAAGGTTTAATGTTTTATAAAAGTCTTCCGCTTGTGTAATGTTTATGAAAATAGTTCTTCGTGTGTGAAGAAAGTTTTAAATTCTTACTCATATTAGTATGCTATTATGCAATGAATGATACGAGAGGCTTAGATGAGACTTCTTGAAGTCTCATTTGCCGTGTGACATAACAAGGATACTCTAACTTCTAGGGTGTACTTGTGGGATGTGACAAACTTGGTATCAGATCATAAGGTTTGGGAGTGTCGTAGTTGTCTCATGAACCACATAGTCTTGTTTATAATGTGAAGCGCGCCACATTATAAATAGGAGGCTATTGGATGCTAGGAAAAGTTTCACTTCTTCATTCATCTAATCGTGCTAAGAGCTTTGTATATGGTGTCTTTCCCTTGTCTCCTTATGTGTTTAGTCATTTGAGTGTGACTTTGTGAAGTTTGGTTGAGGGAGAGAAAAGATGAGATGTGGCTTGCTAGATGAGGTGTGAAGATGGTGTTGATGATCCTAGGTTGGTTTGGTTGCCTTTGAAAGGTAGTATAGTTGCAAAATGGTAAGATATGAGTTAGAAATGTGAAGGAGTGGCTCTTGAGATGGGTTGAAGTTGTTTAAACCTGACCATAGAAAGGAAGTTGAATAGATGAAAGAGTAAGGTGAGTTTCTTAGTAAGGGGTGTAATGGTTAGATGGTTGAACCTTGAGAGTCTTTAGTTCTCATGAGCTAGACTTTAGTGAGAAAGTATTAATGAAGTTTAAGGTGCCTTGAGGAGTTTTGTGATAGATGTTATGTTGACCTTAGAATGGGTTTCTCCTAAGTGGGGGATATGGTGAAGAGCATGGTTGTTGGGAGTAGGTACCCTTAACCTTTCTATATGTGTTATTCAAGCCTAAAACAAAGAGTTCTTAGTAAATTGATTTGTGTAGGAGTCTTTTGTGGAAAATGAGTTCCAAACATTCTCCTTATGATATGCATGCTTGGTTGAAANTCCAAACATTCTCCTTATGATATGCCTGCTTGTTGAAAATGAATTTCATTAACTTCTTGCATTATGTATGTTATGAAGCCATGATAATGTTGTAAAAGGTGTTTATATGATGTTACTTTGCATATTAGCATGTTTAAGCATGAATTGCCTAAAAGTTACATTTTTGAAAAAGATTGCACAATTCACTTTAATGCACTGCCACTTCACTGTAAGATTTTTAAAAAATTGACTAATTGATTATTTGGTCTAAAATTGTTGTTATATGGTTAGAACTGATGTATATGAGCATGCTAATGAATATAAAATAAGTTTTTACTATTTGGAATAAAGGATGTCAGTTATATAGCATGATGAGTTATAGAATCTATTCTAGTTTCTTGTTGTGTTGTGAATCTCTTGATTTTGAAAATTGATGTTTTCTCCTTGATAATTTGTTACATGGTTTGTTTTTTTGCTGCTAGTTGAATCTCTATTCTTGGAAGTGTTCGGAGAGTGGAAAGTGTCATTCGAGGACGAATGTTGTCCAAGTGGGGGAGATTGTAAGACCTCGAAAATGACTTAGGGTAACTAGAGCCTAACGTTGTTTTCATGATGGGGTAAGGTCCTAAAATGGTCTATATTGTGGTATATAGGCAGTATCTAAAAGTTTAGGTGCATTGGAAGTCAAACGTCAAGGGACGACCAAGACGTTCGACGACTAAGTCACCTATTTGCCTCATATGTGGTTTTATGTGTTTATATGTGATGCATGAGATTATATTGTCCATAAATGAGTTTATATTGTGTATATAGGCAGTGTTTCAAGTTTCGTAAAGTTTGGAGGTCAAACGCACAAGAACGTCCATGACGTTCGAATGATGTGCCTTGAAATGACCTTTTGTGTCTATGTATGTTTCGTCAAGTTTTACTTGTTCGTTTTTGATGAAACTCATGTGGTAGGTCCTAAACTCGTATACATACATGTTTGGGGTTGAAACGTCCGGGTAAGACTCCACAGAGGACCCACAAGGGGCCCTAAAGGAGGACCCCAACATTGGAGCTCAACACTGCCAGTCGGTGGCAATCGATGACCCAAACGATGGCCAGTCGACCAGGCAATGGCCCGTAGATGGGTCTCGTAGATGGAGCAACTTTTCCTACAGGTTGGGGAGTTGCAGGTTCAACCAACGATACCAAAACGACGGGGCGTGGGTGACACCACGGTCCGTCGATGCCTCCAACGATGGCTCGTGTGTCTGCTGCCAGTTTTCTGTTAAGTTAAGGGGTGATGTTGTAAATTCATCCCATGCCCCTATAAGTCTTTGTACGGTTGGTTTGAGTGTTTATGGGCATTTTAAGAGCATACAAGTCATTAAACTCTCATTTAACTCTAACACTAAGATCAAAACACATTCCCTCCAAAAGTTCTTCCAAAAACCTCCATGAGAGTTCAAAGTGAAGATGGATCTCCAATGGAGTTTCTTCGTCAATTAGCATTGGATTCTTCAAATAAGGTATGTGAGTTCTTCATCGAAGGCTTGCTATCACCTTAGAGACAATTTCAAAGATGATTTTCAAAGGATTTCAAAAAGATGAAAAAGTCCAATTTGTACTCTAAGTCTTGGGTTGTTGCATCAAAGGTTCTCAAACGTTAAGATATGATGTTATTGATGTTTAATTGATGTTTTCTAATGAAATTCTCCATGAAACCTTGATCTTCTCAATTCTCTAATTTTCACAAAATATAGGTGAATTGATTATGCTTTGAGATTGATTAATTCATGTATAGATTGTTATTGGCTTTTGATTCATGTATAGATTATGTATGTATGATGTATTGGTTGTTTCAATTTTATTAATTGAGTAATGAATACTCTTAGGTCTATTGCATGTTAAGCTTATTGAATTTATATGAACTAAATGCTTATAGATTCTAGTGTAGTTTTCTATGGGCTTTCTGATGATGTAAGGATTATATTCAATTGATATCTAATTGGTCTTAGATTGATAAATCTATATTGAATTGACTTATATTCATTGAGTATTATTATTTACGATTTGGATTGATGATCATGGCCTTGGGTAAGGGCCTTATGATATTGAATTGGATGATTTAGCTTGGGATTAAAGTGGTGAGATCAATTGGGTGGTATGCTGCCCTAACTCTTTTATTATTATGTATAGCAATTGTAATTTAGCTCTTGGATTATATGTGATTGGTATGGTCCACTTATGATGGCGGTGTTATGTGAATTGATGTGGCCTTGTCGGCGTCATTTTATGTATATTGATGATCTTGGCCTTGTCGGCACTACTTGAAGTATTATGATGATTCGTATAGTTGATTGATGTGAATTATGAGCATGTTTATCTATATGTGAAGTAATGTGAAAGTATGTGTTCTCCTATTGAAGTTATTAGGTGATCATGCTATACTATGACTATGTGCTTATATGTGTAGTCTTAGAGTTGATACATGGTTGTTCCTAACTTGGCTATATGAGTCTATAATGATTATGTTCGTGATGTTTAGGTAATGAATAGGTTGATTAAATGATGTTAAGGGTCATTCCTAAGTATCTAAAGAATGTTATGCTATATTTGCAAAAGTGATGTTGTGTCTTGTTTAGGTAGACTTGTGTCCCTTACATGATGCTTGTATGAACATGAATATGTGATATCTTGACTGAGGAATTAAACAGTCTTAGGCTTGAATGTATGATGTTATGTAATACCTTGAATGATTACAAGAAGGTCCTTTATGTAAAACCTTGAACCTAGTTGTAAGGTTATGAAACTTGAAGTCGAAAGCCATAATGGTATCCTTCATGTAGTGAATGATGGAATTAAGGTTGATTGGATGGAACGACATCATATCAAACCTTAGGAAAGTCATGATGACCTTCTTGTCGCCATTGGAAGGCAGCCTCTAGAGGACCTCTTTGGTAGGGTAAATGTAATTGGGTTATGAACTAGATATGGAACCCCTTTATATGAACCTTAATGTGAAAGTAATCTATGAGAACAAAGGCTAGCAACGAGTGAGTATGGTAAGGGAAGTAATTCTAGCTAGAATACAAAGAAACCCTTCATATTCCTTAACCATGTGCCTATATGGGATGTTTCAAACTTCTACCATTGTCAAGTAGAACAACCTCATCGGAGTAGGAGAGAACTCCGGATTCCATGCTTTGCTACCATGTTCTTTGTTTGGTTATTGCCTATTCTCATCATATGTGATACTTAATAGCTTTAGAGAAGTTCTATGAAGTTTAGGTGGTGGTATGAGAGGCTATATAGACATTGCACGATAGGCTTTGAAGATGTTAGTGAGAGTCCCTAGGTCTTCTTCAAGACCATTACTTGAATGTCCTTTATGTGATGAACGTCTCTTAAATGAACTAACTAATATAATGACTTAAGTTAAGGAAAGAATGTTAAATGAAGTAGTACTTATCTAGAGTAGTTAAGGGTTGTCTAGTTAAGGTGCGAATGGGGCATAGGAATGGTCACTTCTTATCTTACCTAGATAAGTCTTAAGAATAACTCTTGTTAGGGAAGATGGTTGTTTATGTAGACATGATCCAAACTTAGGTAATCTTAAGGATTTCTTAGTTATTCTTGAACAGGTCAATCATGGACGTTATCTTCTTGATTTACTTAAGTAAGTCTTTTGATAGCCCTTGGAAGGAAAATGTCATATTATCTATGAGTTGATGTATTAAGTGAGAATGATTCTATCTTAGGTAATCTATAGGATCTCTTGTGTGTGTGTGTGATAGGGATTGTATGGGAGGTCGTTCCACACTCACTCAAGTGAACCTTGGAATCACCTTTGGTAGAAGGATATCATGTTGATGTGCTTGATGTATTGTAATTGAATGTGTCTCATTCTAAGTAGTCTTGAGGATCATTTTGGTGGGCCTAGATAGGGTGTATGGGCGGTCTCTCTTTGTCTTACTTAAGTGAGTGTTAGGATAACTTTTAATGAGGGAATTATATGTTAAAAGGTATGCGAGGTGAAGCTAATGAACTTCACTGTAACAGTGGAGAACTTCACTGTACAGTGAAGTAAGTTCACTGTAATGCTTCTTAAAATGTGATTATTTGCTTAAATGATTTCTTATGTGTTTCTAAGTTGTTAAATGTTGTTCTTATGATTATAGTATGATGTTTCAATCAAAATAAATGAAAAGCATTCCCTTTTTCATGGTTTTTGCATGGCTTCCATACTTAGTATATCGAATAGCTGAACTAAATTTATTTTGTTGTCGTGTTATTTTAGGAAAGCTGGATTAATTTAAACTGTTGCAAGCAGTGAACTATTGTTTATACTTTTACGAACTATAGCCATAGGCCCTCCAATACCATACTCTGAACTATCTATGATTTGTTCACTACATGTAGGCATCTATTTTCTACATAAACCATCAAAAAATAAATACTTACAAAAGAAAAAAATAAACTTATCGTCACATTTGGCAGGTTAATAGTGAAACAAAACATTTCTAGTCTCTCCTTTGAAATATATGTAAGGTCTCTTCTTTTGTCAAGTTGCTGAGTTGCATAAAGTGGAAAAATAAAATGGAGATTAGGTGTTGTCTATATGTAGTAAAATTATATGAAAACATAATTACTTTTGATATCGTTGTACAGTTTTTGTATCAAATGCCTATAACTATAAGCTCTCTTTGAATATTTTAGTTGATCTAGCCGCTCGTGAGAACGAAATATGCTAATAAGACACTTATATTTTCCTATCTGCTCTATATCACCTCTTCTTTATTATTTGAATTAGAAAGTGATTGTCTTTTTTCTAAGTACAGGGACAAGTTTCTTAAACAATGAAGTCAATCTAAAAGAAGTTTGAAGGTCTTCAATGGAATTTTTTGCTTTTTGACCATATGTATATAAATATACGATTGAAATATTTTTTTATTTTGATCGCATGTAAGCATATGGGTACAACATTAACTTAAATACTATTATTCAGTTGAATTTTTTGTATTTATAATATTTGACTTGAGAATGCTTTTGTATTCATTTTGTGAAATACTTTTAGATGTTCTTAATAGATCTATATTAATTTTGGAGAATCGGATTTATAGTTTTTATTGTTACTATTGTTGACTAGTGGTAAGTATAGTTCTTTAGGAATTAAATAACTGTTGCAACAAATGTTATAGTAGATTTTGTGGCGACTTACGTTGCTATTAAAAGTAGCCTTTTGCAATGAAAAAAAGTGTTGACTCTGATAGTTAGTATATTTTTGTAGCGGGAGGATTTGCTACTAAATAATTTTATTTAAAGGCGACATTAGCTCGCCACAGATAATTTATCAGTTTTGTGACAGCAAAGTTTCCACTTAACGTCGTGTTTTAGAGGCAAAATCAACTCGCCACAAATCATTTATAGGTTTTTATGGAAGCAAAGTTTCCACTAAATGTTGTATTTTAGAGGCGACATCAACTCGCCGCAAATTATTTACAGGTTTTTGTGGCAGCAATGTTACCACTAAAAGTCTTTTTTTAGTGGCAACTAGGCCAAATATATAAATTGCAACTTTGTTTTTGGTGGCATACTTATTTACATATTGTCACGCTTTATGTCGCCACAAATACTTTTTATAGCAGTGACTTCCATTTGTCGTCACAAAAAATATTTAGTTATGGAAGTACTACCAACGAAGAAGTAGTCGCTACTATATATCATTAATGGAGACTTTATCACCTTTTGTGGTGAAATTTTGCGCCACAATAAACAGTGTTTCTTGTTGTGATAGCCATAACCGACATAGACCATGTGAGCTACATAGGATCCTCTGTTCTCCTCCCACGTTGAAAAGAGAGGGTTAGCACTTGCCTAAGGTGTAACCATTCGTACATAGCTATATAAGTAGAATCCACTAGCTATAACCTATAGGGGCACGTAGTTATGGAATATGAAGATTGCTACTAGAAACCTTGACTTTCATGACGTGGAGGTTTCCATCTCATAAGGCAACATCTATGTTGGGAACCCGGACTTGCTAAACGTGAGGTTTCTCTTGTGGGAAGCCGGACTTACTAAACGTGAAGCCCCCACTCTCATTTGTCATGTTCACTCGGTGCTATGCTCAAACTCCATTTTAAAATATATTTAAGAATTTAATGCATTAACTCATAAATAAGGCTTTAAGAGCTTGCTCCTACATACATAATATAACTCAAAGGTTTCTAAGATGAGAATGCCCTTTCATAATAGAACTTACTTGATGTGAATGTCCTGTCACATAACTCTACCATTCATACGATCATGTGTGTGCGCATACATATGTGAGATCTACCTTCACATAAACACCTCTAGACAAACACGTTCATAACTTCATTAATCATATACTTACATGCATAGTAAAATGTAATGATTCATAGGAGAACTATCCTTTCCTTATTCATCATAAATCTATCCTACTCATAGACATGCATGAAGTGTATGTGTGTACATTGGTCAACATGATCACATAATGGTGATAACATAACATTGAGGAAGCCACCCTCTAATGATCACAACACATGTACAACATTCTTCAAGTCTCAAGTCATACACACATAGAGTATTAAGGACTATAGACTACACACACTAACATTACATCATAGGAGGCAAGAACATATTCAAAATTAGAATAGAAGACTCCTAACATACTTTGATTACCCATTCATATAGGGATTTAATAGGTAGGGGTCGTGCTACATGATTATTCATCATCATTAGCCATATAGACCACACCTAACACCAACGTGATCATACACATATATATAACATGATCCATACACCTAGAACATGCAACCACTGTGGAAGACTATACATATAACTTCACATAACATCAATTCACTTAGAACATGATATGAAATCAAGGGTTACAACCATCAATATCATAAACATGAAACCACTATATCAATTCATCTTGCATCTAATGCTTTCAAGGCCATGATCACAACACATAAAGATGTACAAGAATGTAAACACCGCCACCATGTGTGGACCATACCAAACAACATTAAATATATTATTAAAGACTAGAAAATTAGGTCAACTTACCCATACTCCAATACATAATCACCATTGAAAAATTCTCAACAATTCATAATTAATTGATATATATAACATTAGGATTAATAAATACACAATAATCAAATCATAATTGGATCATCATGTAATAAAGATCAGAAGACCTACATCATAGGCTAAATTGAGAGATTAAGGAGATCGTGAGTTCTTCAAGGAATTTCATAGTAAATCATCATAAAAATAGTAATTCAGCATTCACTCATCATTTGAATGACTTAGAAAATCGTTTGATAAGGAACCCATGCTCACATTGAAAATTGGAAATATTCATTTTTGAATCACCTTTGAAAATCTTTGATTAAACTTCTTATATGGAAGATTAACTAAGTATGAACTATAACAATACCTTATTTATTGAAGACCCATGAAAAATTGGAGAAGTAACCATAAAAATTCAGCCCCTAGCTTGAACTTGAGATTTGGTCTCACATGGAAGTTTGAGAGAATTTGGAAGAGAAGAGAGTTTTGGAATTTTTGATTTTCTTATTGGGTGTTGGGGTTTTGCCTTGGGAAAGGGGTTAAATAGGTGTTATAAATAGTTTATAACCGACACCCAAAGTTCCCAAAACACATGTAACACTCCGAAAGTTCAAAACCTAACTAGAGTCTCACATGAGTGTCTAAGGTTTATAACACTGTTTTAAGCTAAAAACCAATGTATATAAGTCATATAGGAAGTATTAGAGTCAAAACATCAAAGAACATCCACGACGTCTGGAGACTAGTGCAAAAGGTGCTAGTGTGCCTTAGCTTATTTCACGGGGTTTTATGAGTTAAAATTTGATAAAAACATGTCTAACACTTATTAGAGTAGGTTTTCGGTTTAAACGTCCAGGTAAGACACCCGAAGGACAACCCTTGGGGTCGTTGGAGAGGACCTTTTCATTTTGACCCAAACCTACCAAATGAGGAACTGTAGACAATGCCTACCTACGAGTTGTAGGCAACGGGGCGTAGGAGAATCGATGGGGCGTCAATGCCTTCGTCGATGGACACTTAAAAATTTTCTTAAATTGGCCAAAATTCATAGTCTTTGTTGCAAACGACGGACCTGCAAGACGGTTGGTCCAGTGGCCCATCGGCTGACCTACGTACCGCAGGTCAGGCCTCCTCTTTTCACTGTTAAGTTTAAGTGACCCCAATTAATTATTTAATTAGTTAGGAGTTTAATTAGGGTTTAAGGGGTTGTTAATTAGGTTAGTTAATTAACTATGTAAATTACCCTAATCCTAAACTCAACTTAATACCCCACTTTTCCCAAACTTAAATTGCTCTTCCTTCTCTCTACTTTCTCTCACCCAAAGAAGAACTCCATTGAAGGACTAGGTCAAGGTCATTAGGGAATCAATAAGACAACATTTCTCCATAAATCTTCAACAAATAACAAGGTATGGGAACTTTTCACCTTTGGAATCCTTTCAAAATTGGTTTTCAAAAAGATGATTTCATATGGGTTTCTTCATAATGCGAAATTGATCTTGTAAATTGTATTGTCTATGGTTTATTTTGATTATTATCTTAGACTATGATGTTTTATGATTCTATTATGCTAGTTATTGCTGAGTTAACCTAGTATGAGGAATATATCATGAATTGACCCCAATTCCCTAACCCTAGGTTATGAACTAGTGTTGAATTGACTTGTAATGATACTATTGACTTGGTTATTGTGTTAATTACTATTGAAAGATGTTATTACACCTATTATTGGACGGAATTGATTGGTTTATGGTAAGACAAAAAATGATGGCTTTTGGAGGAGATTTGGTAAGTCTTGGTGATCTCTAACCTTACTTCAATTATGATGGCTTGTACTTGGTGATAAAGTTCAATAGAAGTATATCTTGTGATTAGATTAAGTATGTGTGGTATGATGATTCAATTTAAATGTCTTGATTATGTGATTCTGAGATTATGCTTAAGACGAGAAGATGTAAGGTTGGTTATGAATTGACTACGTGCCCTATTATGACATAATGATGATAATGTGCAAATCTCTAACATGAGGGTTGTATGAAAGGATGTTCTCATGCATTTCCGATTGAGTGAATGACTATGACTATACAGGGAGTAGACTCCTATGACATAAACTAAGTTATGATTGTTAAATAAAGACATTTCAAAAAGGGACTCTAGCTTAGCACCAAGTAAACTACTATTAAGGAGTGTCACTTCCCAAGTAGGGAAGGTAGGTCAGTATTGTACTCATGAGATTGGAGACTATAATGTATGTTGCATAAAGAAGGTCCCAAATACATCTTCTAGTTCTTGAACTATGTTGCCCCAATAGGAATACTAGCTAGTGCATCAACCTAGATTATATATTCATGTATTGGTACTACCTTGGCAAGTAGTCCACCTTCTTTCGGTGTAGGGTTCCAAAACACCGGATTCCACATTAGCTCATGTGGTCTATGTCGGTTAAGGAAATATGTTCCCAAAAATAAAATGAAGTAATAAATTAAACTCTAACTAGGAGGACTTAAGTGGTTTGACTTAGTCTCGGTAGGGGTATGGGACTCTACCTAGACATTGCACTAGTTGGATTTGATGAAAATCCTAGGAGGTGATTCTTATGTTCTTATTCTCTTATGAAATGAATGACATGCATATGTTTATTCTTCATGTTAATGGTCTATATTGTTAAATGTGATGATGAATACTCATGATGCTATTTTTTGTGAAGTTAGACATTATTCATGATCCTTTGGTTAGTTTGCTTGGTTGAGTAGGGTTATGGGGCTTCACTTAACCATTGTTCTAGTAGGATTAGTAAGGGGTTATGAGTAAGGTCTTTACTTATGTTATGTATTATGAACTCATGAATATGTTTTATTGGTATGTCATGATGTTAGAGGTATTTTGGCTATGGTTCAATTATGCTATACACATATTGACTTGGCTTAAATAGAGTATGTTGATTTTATGTTGAATATGCTTTTGTCTTAAGTAATATATGATTGTTGTCTTATATGTGTTATTAGTTGTGCATAAGGCTTTTCAAAGTAACTTGGTATGGTTTTTGACAAATGTCCCTTTAGCATGACTTCTAAGTTATGTGTGCGTATGTTTCCATACTTAGTACAAGTGATGTACTAACCCATATTTCTCACTTTTCCCCAAACATTTTAGGTTCTGGTCGTTGAAGGGTTCGTGACAAATTTGCAAGGAAGGCTTGGATCATTTCTCCAAGTGTGGGTATATCCTTAAGATCTGAGGATGGTGCCTTTTCTCATTCTACATATGTGACTTGATATAGTCTAATGACATTTGTTTCACTCTTATTGTTCAAGACATTATTGTAATCCCTAAGTGTTAATTATACATTTGTGTAGGGCTAAGCCCATATTTTTTCTATTCCGACTTAGAGGGTTTTATATGAGACATTTCTATTATACTTTGTAATGTATATGTTGTATATGTGACATAAAAGTAGAAGCGTATGTAAGCTTCTTATTGTGAGGAGTCTATGTAAACTCCATATGCATATATTATGTGTAAGCGAGCACTCTAAGTAAACCTCATGTAGTAGATGTAGATTAAAAGTTTTAATTTTTAATAATTTTTAACTGATGATATGTAATGACGAACGCTACGAGGCAGGTCTTAGTCCTCTCCGAGGACGACGACGCCGGTTACATTTAATGTAGTTGATAGAAGGTCCTATGAAGAGATTTCTAATGTGGGAGCCAATGACAATCGATCTCCTCCACAAGACAACCAAGTGCATCCATTTGAAGAGGTTTCTATGGGTGATCAAGTTCCAGTTGTTCCTCCACCGATGACCGGGGATATAAGGGAAGCTTTTCTCAATTTGGCCCAAGCCATGAACTCTCAAGCTAATGCTGTTACTTCTCAAGTCCAATATATGACAACCCAAGTGAATAGGGAGGTTGGAACCCAAGTGCCTCTACATGCTAAAACCATGGCCTCTCGTTTGAGATACTTTACTAGGATGAACCCACCTATGTTCTTCAAGCCAAGATCGGATGAAGACCTTCAAGATTTCCTTGATGAGGTCTATAAGATTCTATATTCTATGGCTTTGACTTCAATTGAGAAGGTCGAGTTGGCAGCCTATCAACTTAAAGATGTGGCCAAAACTTGGTACACAAAATGGAGAGATAATAGGGCACTAAGAAGTGGTCCCGTGATTCGGGAGATCTTCAAGAGGGATTTCCTTCATAGGTTCTTTCCTAGAGAGTTGAGGGAAGCTAAGGTGGAAGAATTCATCAACCTTTGTCAAGGAGGTACGAGTGTACTTGACTACTCTTTGAAGTTTACTAAATTGTCCAACTATGCTCCATCCTTGGTGTCAAACCAAAGGGATGAGATGAGTCGTTTTCTTAGGGAGTGTCCGAAGACTTGGTTGAAGAATGTTTTTCGTCTATGATTCTTGATAATATGAATATATCTCATCTAGTGGTTCATGCTCAACAAGTGGAAGAAAGTAGCTATACACTGAGGAGAAAGAATAGGGAGGCCAAGAGAGCCAAGGCTTATGAAGGTGGTTCTTCTAAGGGGAGGTTGGAAACTCAAGACAAGCCTATATTCAAGAAAAGGTTCTCCAATAATGTTCCTTCAAAATTTCCTAAAGGCTGATGATGATAGGGTGTTTAACCGTAAGTTCTGACAGGTAAGAGGTACTAGTTCACCAACAAAGAAGAAAACTTGTGGAAAGTGTGGTAAGAAGCATTATGGTGAGTGCCTTGTTGGGACGGACAATTTCTTTGGGTGTGGCAAGAGTGTCAACAAGGTTAAATATTGCCCTAATATGAATGGTCAAGACAAAGGAAGTGGTCAAGCTCAAGCAAGTGGTTCTAATGTTGATGCTCCACGAAAGAATCGCTTTTATGCACTTCGCTTTAGGGGTGAACAAGAGAGTTCTCCCGATGTGGTGAAAGGTATGTTATACAAGTCTTCTCTATTGATGTTTATGCTTTACTTGATCTGGGAGCTACACTATCTTTTGTTACTCCCTTGATAACTAGAAAGTTTTCTTTTTGCCCGATATTCTAAATGAACCTTTTATGGTAACTACCCCGGTAGGTGAGTCGGTGATGTCAAAAAGGGCATATAGAAATTGTCCTATAATGTTGCCAAATAGAGTAACTCATGTTGAATTAGTAGAACTTGATATGGTCGATTTTGATGTCATTTCGGGAATGGATTGGTTGCATGATTGTTTTGCTTCCATAGATTGTAGGACAAGAATTGTTAAGTTCAATTTTCCTAATTAACCCGTTTTGGAGTGGAAAGGGGGTAATTCTTTTCCTAGAGGTCGTATCATTTCTTGTCTAAAGGCTTGTAAGATTATCTCAAAAGAGTGTTTGTACCATATTGTAAGAGTCAAAGATTTAGACTCCAAAAATCCTCCATTGACTTAGTCCTTGTAGTGAGGGAATTTCCGGAGGTCATTCATAATGATCTTCCCGGAATCCCTACCGAACGGAAGAGTGATTTTTGTATTGACTTTTTACCGGATACCAACCCTATTTCGGTTCCTTTTTATCGGATGGCTCCGGCCGAATTGAAAGAGTTGATGGCTCAACTCAAAGACTTACTAGACAAAGTCTTCATTAGAATTAGTATTTCTCTATGGGGTGCTCCGGTATTGTTTGTGAATAAGAAGGATTGGTCCCCTAGAATGTACATTGATTATGGCCATTTCAATGAAGTCACCACTAAGAACAAGTATCCTCTCGCTCGGATTGACGACTTGTTTGAACAACCTCAAGGGGCAAACTACCTTTCTAAGATTGAGTTGAGATCGGGGTATCACAAACTTAGGGTAAGAGGTGAGGATATACCTAAAATGGCATTTCGAACTAGATATGGTCACTATGAGTTTCTAGTAATGTCTTTTGGTCTCACTAATTCTCCGAGGGCTTTTATTGACCTCATGAATAGGGTGTTTCGAAGTTACGTAGATTTATTTATCATTCTCTTTATTGACGACATCTTGGTATATTCGAAAAATAAGGGTGAACACATGGACCATTTGAGAGTGGTGTTACAAGTGCTTAAGGAAAACCAACTATTTGCCAACTATATGAAATGTGAGTTTTGGTTGAGGTCGGCAGCGATTCTTGGTCTTATCATCTCTAGAGAGGGAGTTGAGGTTGATCCAAGGAAAACTGAGGTGGTTAGAATTGGCCTAGACCATTGTCTCTAACCGACATTAGAAGTTTCTTTAGTCTATAGGGGTACTATATGAGGTTTGTGGATGGTTTTTTCGTCCATTGCTTCTCCTTTGACTACCCTGACCCAAAAGAGTGTGAAATTAGAGTGGTCGGAGGAATGTGAAAGAAACTTCCAAATGTTGAAAAATAGGCTTACCTCCGCTCCGGTGTTGACTTTACCGGAGAGTACCAAGGGCTTTGTTGTATTGTGATGCATCCCGAGTGGTCTTGGGGTGTGTTCTTCTGCAACGTGGGAAAGTATTAGCCTATGCCTCTAGACAACATAAGGTGCATACAAAGAATTATCCAACTCATTATCTTTAGTTAGCGGCCGTGGTATTTGCCTTGAAAATATGGAGGCTTTATCTTTATATGGTTCATGTGGATGTGTATACCAACCATAAGAGTCTTCAATATGTGTTTACTCAAAAGGAGTTAAATCTCCGGCAATGAAGATTGTTGTAATTGTTGAAAGATTACGACATGCTTGTTCTATACCACCCCGGAAAATCCAATGTGATTGTGGATGCTCTAAGTCGTATGGCCATGGGTAGTGTGTCACATGTAGAAGAAGCCAAGAAAGACCTAGTGAAAGATGTTCATAAGTTGGCTCGTTTAGGTGTAAGATTGGAAGATTCTCCAAATGGTGGTTTTATGGTCCATCTTAACTCCGAATCGTCTTTGGTTGTTAAGGTGAAGTCTAAGCAACACCTCGATCAATCATTGATGGAGTTGAAGGAATCGGTTCTTGGTAATCTTAATGAGTCATTCTCCTTAGGGGGATGGTGCTTTGAGGTATCAAGACAGGTTGTGTGTGCCCAATGTAGATGACTTGAGAAACTAGATTCTTGAGAAAGCTCATGGTTCTCGTTATTCTATTAATGCGGGCTCTACTAAGATGTATCATGACCTTAGAGAACTATTTTGGTGGGATGGCTTCAAGGAGACATAGTGGAATTCGTTGCAAGTTGTCCAAAATTGCCAACACGTTAAAGCCGAGCACCAAAAGTCGGGTGGCTTACTTCAAGAAATCCAAGTTCCCACTTGGAAGTGGAAAGAAATAAATATGCACTTCGTAGTGGGTTTGACTCAGACTAGAAGGAAAAATAACTCTATATGGGTTGTGGTGGATAGATTGACAAAGTCCGCTCATTTTATTCCCGTCAAGGCCATTTATTCGGCAGAGGATTATGCAAGGATCTTCATAGATGAGATTGTGTGTCTACATAGTACTCCGTTATCCATCATATCGGATAGGGGTGCACAATTCACATATGGGTTTTGGAGGTCATTCCAAAAAGGTTTGGGTACAAAGGTGAAGTTAAGCACCGTTTTCATCCCCAAACGGATGGTCAAATGGAGCGTACTATTCAAACCATTGAGCATATGCTTAGATCTTGTGTAATTGATTTCAAGGTAAATTGGGATGAACACTTGCATTTAGTTGAGTTTTCTTATAACAATAATTACCGTTCATCTATATCCATGGCTACTTTTGAGGCCTTGTATGGTAGGAGATGTACATCTCTGATGGGGTGCACTACAACAAATATGATATATATAGCTACGAAATTATTAGTTCGATATTAAATTTGTCACTAATTATTCGCTTTTAGTGACAAAATTTACTTTTCGTGCTTAAATACGAAACATAAGAATTCGTAGCAAAGTTTTATCCACTAAAGTTTCCCACCAAAAAATTATTTGGCGTCATTTTGTTTAATGGTGTTAGTCATGAATTTAAAGTTATTAGTGACACATTATTTCGTCACTAACAGTGTATATAATTCATGAAAAACTACGCCATCAAATTCGTTACTAATTATTTAACTTTAGTGACAAAATTTACTTTTCGTGCTTAAATATATGAGACACATACTTTTAGATACGAACATAAAAATACGTAGCAATGTTTTGTCCACTAAAGTTTCCCAAAAAAAAAATCAATTGGGGTCATTTGCTAGGTAGTGTTAGTCACGAATTAAAAGTTATCAGTGCACATTATTTTGTCACTAATGATGCATCTAATTCATGACAATATATTTAGTCTTATTATTTATAAAGTTTTGGACACAAAAAAGTTTCATCCAAAAAAATATATATTCTTACAATATCGACAAATTAGAGTTCCTAGTTGAATAGTATAAATATTAGATATGAAAATTTATATTTAATTATGACATTTATTTCATCACTAATATTATAAAGAAATGGTGACAAATATTTTATTGACTATAATCAATTTATGATTTAGTGTCAACAAAAAAATTGGCACAAAATATGTATGCTGTTAAATAGCGACGACTTAAAATTTGTAGTGAATAATTAAACTATTTGCTATGAAAAAAATTCATAGCTAAATACAATATTTTTTTTGCTACAATTGTTCATAATTACAAGTGACAACTTACAAAAAGAATAATACAAGTGCTTCATAAGAAGTACACAGAGTGTATTCGTTAATTGGCAAGTGAAAATATTGAAACCAATGAATTCGGTCGATTTTGTGAAAATGAAAAAGTTCAATACATCAATTTTCTTAAATAACGCAATTATAAATGCATCATTTGAAAACTACAATCCGGGTTATAAGTATTGTGAGTGGGTACGGTTCTAGCACTAGATCGATAATATTTTTTGTTAAACACTTTTGTTTTTTATTTGATACACTTTCATTGATAAGCACGATAAAAATAATAATTTGTCAAGTCTTTGTTCTAATTTTTTTGCATGTCTACTGACTTGTGATTGGTAAACTACATAGCTTTAGTCGATCTATTTGCTTTTTCTATAAATATGTAAATATTTAATAGTAATTCCACATATGTACGTAGAGTAACTATACAGAGATAACATCGACTTACAAACTTAAACTTTGCAAAGGTGCAATATATTTAAGAATTTCTATTAACTTTTACCATCAGTGTGAAAATTGAAATAAACTAAAAAAATGAAAGCACAAATAAAAGAAATGAACTAATGCGGATTTCAAATATATTATGATGAAGTACTATAGTTATTGATATAGATGTTCAACTTGAACTGATTATTCATTTTTTTAATAAATTAAAAGTTTGATTTTAAATAAATTTATTATTGTACTAAATAATTTTTAAAATTTAAATAAATAAATAAATAAAATGACAAAATCAAACTGAATATATTTGAAGATATTTTAAAAAATACACAATTTAATTAAAATATAGTCTACATTTGAATGAATTGTGGGTGGTAAATTTCATGCATTTCTGTGTGAGTATAAATAATCATATAATATATTATTTCTACAAAAGTTAAATTTGAAAGAAGTTAATGAAGTATAAAATAAAATAAAAATGAACAAGAAGAGAGAGTTTGTTTGATGGTACACACTCTTCACTTCAAACCTTAAGGTTGTGAGTTTTATTCCCTAAGGCAGCATAATGTGTGAGCTCATGGTCAGGGTTGAAAAAAATAGAGATATGAGAGATATATAAATCATTTTTATAATGATAAAATTTATCATATATACATTTAAGAATAAAATAATTTTTTTATATATAAAATATAATCAATAGTGATGAAATTAGATTTTGTTCAACTAAGAAATACATATAACCTTAGAGACAATTGATTTCGTCACTAATTGAAGTAAACTAATTAGCGACGATATAATTTTGTCGGTATTAATAACCTTTTTAGTGACAAAGCATACTATTAACTACAAAAAATATATTTTTTACGACAAATAAATTTGTCACAAATGTTTCAGCATTTGGGAACGATTTTTCTTTTTCTAGTTAATGTAATTGTAACGACCCAAAGTACCCCCTAGTAGTTAGAGAACTCTTAGATCGCCGCACGGCGTCGTCGACCTCTTGGAGGTCTAAGACAAACCCTTAGACATCTTTCATTGTATAATCGTAATAAAAATAGCAAAACTTATAATAGCACATCATATGCTAGAACATTACTTCATATATATGTATATATATATATATATATATATGTATATATATATATCATAATACATAGTTAGACTCTAAGTCTATTTGCCATCTTAAGACAAAACTCAATAGAATAGAATAGGGACGAGACCCTTAAAACATAGAATATAAATCTAAGATATTACATAAACATAAAACATCTTGACATAGGCAACCCTTGAATCATAAGGGTCCCTTTACTTGAACTTGGGAGATATATCCAAGCTCTTCTTTTAGGAGACATCCTCTAGCCATCACCACCTACACTTTGTGTAAAAAGATGAAGAAGAATGGTATCAGTACAAGAATGCACTAAGTATGACAACCATGCAAAAACATGAATTTAAAGAGGACATTTCATTTGAAATCATGCAACATGTCTTTTTAGTAAACTTCATGAACATAGGCACATAAAAACTCAATATAGTCCACATACATCATATAGACATGGATACTATTCATAATAGCACATAAAGTTATTTATCATACTTTGAGGCATATTCAATACATCCAATACATTACTTCTCTTTTTATTTTACTTCTTTCCTTAAGTAACCGTCAAGTTTACTTAGTACAATGTATCACATTGAGGTCACGTTACAATAGTCTTTCATAATATGATTCATAACACAACCACATATATTCATAAGTCATAAACATCTCATAAGAACCATCGCCTAAGAAAACTCCTAAGTCACACCGGTGCAATGTGTGGGTAGCATCCAATAATATATTGCTTCCACCAAGTGTACCTAAGAAGTCAACCTAGACTAGGCATATCATATTCAACAAGTCACAACATATTCAACAAGTCATACAATATTCACTTACAACTAGACATAAGGCCACATATTTAATATCATCATATACGGACTCTTTCCTTTACTACAACCTTAGTCATAAATCACTTAGTTCATATCATAGGTAAACTACCCTCATAACCCCTTTCACAAGCTTACTTGTCCTATGTACACATGGAGTCCCATACCCCCACATATACTCAGTAAACCCATTTAGAAGCCATAAGTGTAATTCACATGCATAGTCATAATTCATATCTTAGCATAACAAGGTCACCTAACACGCATTCATACAAGTCATACATAACATAAGTCTTTACTTCATAAGGGTCTCCAATCCTATCCTTTCTTCAAGTCATCTAATGCAATCTATATGTAGGGTCCATAGTCCTCCTATACCAAGTATACTTCTCAAGGAATTTAGATTAGAGTTCATATTCTTATCTTAGTTAATTATTAACCTTCGGGAGACATAGACATAACCGACATAGACCATGTGAGCTACATGGAATCTGGTGTTCTACTCCCACCCCAAAAAGAGAGGGTTAACACTTGTCGAAGGTGCAACTATTCGTACATAGCTATTCTAGGTGGATACACTAAGCTAGAGTCCTATGTGGGCACATAGTTAAGGAACAAGGAAATTGCCTCTAGAAACCTTTACTTACTAGCGTGGAGGTTTCCATCTCATGAGACAACATCTATGGTGAGAACCCGGACTTGCTAAATGTGAAGGTTCTCTTTGTGGGAAGCCGGACTTACTAACGTGAATCTCCCACTCTCATTTGTCATGGTCACTCGGTGCTAGGCTCTAACTCCCTTTTAATATATAATTGAGCCTTTAGTGCATTAAGTCATAAAGAAGGACTTAGGGACCTTCTACCTCATCTATCGTATAGCTAAAAGGTATCTAAGATGAGAATTCTACATTCATCATAGAACCTACATTATGTGAGAATGTCCTTTCACATTATCATATCATATTCATACCATAGTCTAGTTTAGAGTACAATTAAGTAATACCTTTAAAGAGACTCACTTATTGATTAGACTACCATTAACATACTTCATTCATACATGCATGTGTGTGTACATATATGTGAGATCTACCTTCACATAACACCTTTAGGGACACATGTTCATAACTTCATTAATCATATACTTTGTATGCAAGAAATAGGTAATGATGCATATGAGAACTATCCTTTCCATAGTCATCATGAATCTATCCTACTCATAGATATGCATGAAGTGTTTGTGTACATTTGTCAACACGATCACATAATAGCTATGACATAGCATTGAGGAAGCCACCCTCTAATGACCACAACACATGTATAACATTCTTCAAGTCTCAAGTCATACACACATATATAGTATTAAGTACTATATACTACACACACTAACATTAAATCATAGGAGGAAAGTATATTTTCTTCAATAGAATATAAGACTCCTAGCATACTTTGATCACACAATCATATAGGGTTCATATGGGTAGGGGTAATGCTATAAGGATATTCTTCATCATTATCCATATATAACACACCTAACCCTAACATGATCATCACACATATAAATATAACATCATCTCCACACCTAGATTAAACAAGTAGTGTAGAAGACTATACACATAACATCACATAACATCAATTCACTAAGACATGATATTACAATCAAGGATAAATCCTTCAACTTCCTAATATAGAAATCATCATATCAAT
The DNA here is from genome assembly GCA_022817965.1 of Solanum lycopersicoides. Taxonomy (NCBI): domain Eukaryota; kingdom Viridiplantae; phylum Streptophyta; class Magnoliopsida; order Solanales; family Solanaceae; genus Solanum; species Solanum lycopersicoides. Next base: position 25,437 of record JAJJBR010001429.1, on the reverse strand, counting down.
TCATATTGCATCTAAGTCCTTCAAGTCCATGATCATAACACATAAATATGTACCAAAATGTAAACACCGCCACCATAAGTGGACCATACCAATCAACACAATTTAATGTACATTTTAGGCTAATTAGAAGAAATAGTTCAACTTACCAAATCTCCAAGCTAATTATCATCTTTTATCATTCCTCCACAATTCATATTCAATTGATATAGAAAGTAATAGCAATAAACAATTCAACACAATCTAATCACAATTCTATAAACATGAAATCAAGATCACAAGACCCACATTATAGGACAATTTGAGAAATTATGAGGATCATGGGTTATTCATAAAATTGGATATAAATCCATCATAAAATAAGTCTATAAACATATATTCATCATTAGAATGCTTTTTTTAAATCACTTAAACAATGAACCCATGGCTAGATTGAAATATATGATTTTTTGACTTAGAATCATGTTTGGAAAAAGCTTTGAAAGGACTCCATAGATGAATGGTTATATATAGATGAAGGATAGACATAACTTATGCACTAAAAATCCCATATAATATGAGAAGAAATCTCCAAGAATCCAACTCCATAGCTTGTTCTTGAGCTTGGTCTTTAATGGAGGTTTTGGGGTTTTTGGAAGAGAAGAGAACTTTGGGAATTTGATTTCTCAATGCGTCTTGTGGTTTTTGCTTGGGAAAGGGTTTAAAAAGGTCCAAAAATCAGTTAATAAAGCGTCCCTTAAGTTACCAAAACACCCCCACAAGAATTGGGACTTTTAGACATGCCAAAATTGATTTTAAAATGACGCAACCGAATCTGGGAGTGGGCTGCGCGTCGCGGGGAAGTCTCCCAATTTTGTCTCAATAATATTTTGGACAGTGGGGAGACTGCTAGGCGCGCGTCGCATAGGGCAAGTCCAAATCATCGCCTGCTCGCTGCCTTGGGCAACCTCTTGTCCAATGTTTTTGTCCTCCTTAGGGGCCCCTTCGGGTGGTACCGGGGGAGTCTCACCCGGACGTTTTGACCCTTAACATGTCTATTAAGGGACTAGGGTCAACTACACTGCTTCTCAACTCCAAACAACACATAAAAACAAGGCAAACATACAAGGACTCACTAGCACGTGTAAAGACCAACTTTCGAATGTCTTGGACGTTCTTGGACGTTTGACCTCAAAATGACTTCAAAATCAATTATATAAACTATAAAACACTTTATTAACATGTTACTAACCCTTTTATGCACATTTGTGGCTCTAGCTACCTTAGTATATTTTTAGGGTTGTTACAATATCCCCCATTTCGGAAACATTCGTCCTCGAATGACACTTGAAACATTTAAACACTTTCAAGGACTCAATGACTTCCATAGCAACTCACAACACTTATACATGTTATCACATAAAAGTCAATGCAGCAAATTACAACGAACACAAACTTCATTCTATCATGCATTCAAGGCAACATAATCAAACATGGACTACTTCTATAGTTCGTTTCATGCATACATACTTCTTCATATTCATTGTCATTTGGAGGAACTACCTTCTCGAATTTTTTTGGCATGTTCATTATTTAATCACAAGGTTAAACATACTATGGATTCCAATTGCACACTTAGGCATAATCCACACTTCAACTCGTGAGAAAATTTGAACACTTCATTTAGTTTCACAAGAAACATTAATAAGGTAGATAAAATAAAATCTTATAGTCTAGACATAATACCATCAATGTCATTTATGACATTACCATGCTTATCTTTGTTCAAGGAGGAACTACCTTCTCCTAGTCACAACATACAAACATGGCATCATAGAATTTACATAAAAGAAATGCATAGAGGTTAATTCATATCATGGAGGATTTATTTTCTCCAAACCACATTATGCTTATACTTCCTTCCTTATGAAATCAAATATGGTAGGTCACACCAAGCACATTACAACATTAGGAAGTAAATTTACATCTTTCTATTTGTAGAACATCACTAGATTTCATAAGCATGCATCATTAAGAAAATTTTTATCACAATTTATAGTCACACCAATAAACATAGGCTAGACCAACCATCACTTCTCAAGAGTGAGTCTATAATAACACTTCCCAAATCTCAAAAGTCACTCATTTTTCAAAGAGACTCATTTTATCTCACTTAAAGAAGACTCAATTTCTCATGGTGGGGCCATACACCATACATCATAAGTGACATCAAGAATTCTCATTAATCTATCTCATGAAATCATATTGCACATTTATCACATAAGGATGCACAAAAACATGAGAGACATGCAAATTTATCAAAATTTCCTCTCTTTTTTCATGCAATAATGACCTTTGATAAATGCATAACCTAGTGTCATTTAAAACATGCATAACATATGGAAAACATGCAACTTATACTTTTATGCAAGACTCGTATCATGAACAAGCTACTTAGGAACTCTTTGGTTTCAAGCTTGAGTAAGAATAGAAGGAAAAGATATGGGTATCTAAAACCTTACTACTCAAATCATCCTCCCCCACTTAGGATAAACTCATTTAACAACAACTCCTCTTAAATCTAGGGGAATCATAGCTTACAACCCTATATACTAAGCACATCATCCCACTCTTGGGATCTAAGCTTATGAACATCCTTCTCACCAACACTTCAAGGTGATTTTCAACCTAGAGAAGTTCAAGGGAACTTAACATAGGGATAATAAGGGCCCTAAAGTTCTTACCATCTATGCACATTATCCCCCACTTGGGATAAGCCTAAGCACATAAATGACCATAAACACCAAGGTCAAGGCAAGGCAAGACCAACCTACAAGGGTCATCACTTTTGGGTGGAACTTTCGAACCAACCATGCCTAGGTAAAATCTAAGCACTTCCTCTATTGACCATACTAAAATTCAAGCTTAAAATACAACTAACCACTTTAAAGTAGGTCAACCTCAATTTTCTCTCTCTTTTGAAGAGCTAAGGGGTTACATATCATACATCCCCCTAAGTCACCTTACGGTAATCATACTTCCCACTTATGGAACTAAACCCCTTTTCCCCCTTTTCCCACTCTTAGAATAGGTTCATAGAAGTAATTATTAAATATTCATAAGGGTTCTCACATTAACTAGCATACCTCATAATTACCTTACTAAGCTCAACGCACTATCTCCCCTTCTTAGGAGCAAGCCTATACAAAGATTCCAATCCTCACAAGGACATCTATGAAGCATTTCCCATATACAAAGGTAACATTCATCTTTCTCACTATTTACCAAATTCTCCAAGACTTTTCAAGCCTATATCATAGCATCATGCTACCATTCTACATAATCATAAGGCAATCCATCATTCCAATGGGAACTCCATTCAAACATAACAACTACTAACAAGTTATTACCATATCATATCATAACTTCTCAACATATCATTCCCCATAAACCACCTATAGCCATAAATGGCACCACATCCACATATACTAAATCCACCTTCACATATACTCATCAAACCATAAAACCAAGTTAGGTATCAAATCTCACCTTTTCTCCCTCAAGCATTGAGAAATCATCCCTTCCAAGCAATCACATCTAAAATATAATCGGACAAGGAAACATAATAGAGAGATCATATATAGTTAAGTTCTATGGCACGATATAAGAGTAGTGAAGAAGGAAAACTCTATCGTCCTATAGTCTCCCGCATCATTGATGTGTCGAGACTCACCACCAATAAAATGAGACTATACTAGCCGTGGCAATACGATACCTTGAAACCTAAGGACAAAACACAAAAGAACCTAGTTCTGATACCAAATTTGTAACGATCCAAAGTACCCCGTAGTAATTAGAGCACTCTTAGATGTCCACACGGTGTCGTCGACCTCTAAAAGGTCTAATACAAGCCCTTAGACATCTTTCATTGCATAATCGTAATAAAAATAGCGGAAAATTTTAAACTTTTAATAGCACATCATATCCTAGAACATTACTTCTCATATAAATATAAAAACTTCGTATTACATAGTTATACTCTAAGTCTCTTTGCAATCTTAAGACACAACTCAATAGAATAGAATAGGGACACGACCCTTAATAACATATAATATAAATCTAAGCTATTACATCAACTGAAAGAAACATATTAACATAGGCAACCCTTGGATCATAAGGGTGCCTTTACTTGAACTTGGGAGATCTATCCAAGTTCTTCTTTTAGCAGACATCCTCTGGCAATCACCACCTACACTTTGTGTAAAAAGATGAAGAAGAATGGTATTAGTACAAGAATGCACTAAGTATGACAACCATGCAAAAGCATACATTTGAAGAGAACATTTCATTTGAAATTATACAACATGTCTTTTTAGTAAACTTCATGAACATAGGCACACATAAGCTCAATATAGTTCACATAGATCATATAGACATGGATACTACTCATAATAGCACATAAAGTCATTTATCATACTTGAGGCTTATTCAATACATACAGTACATTACTTTTCTTTTTATCTTACTTCTTCTATTAAGTAACCCTCAAGTTTACTTAATACAATGTATCACCTTGAGGTCACCTTACAATAGTCTTTCATAATATGATTCATAACACAACCACATATATTCATATGTATTAAACATCTGATAGACATCGACTTCATATAAGAACCATCGCCTAAGACAACTCCTAAGTCACACTAGTGCAATGTGTAGGTAGCATCCAATAATACTTCTTCCACCAAGTGTACCTAAGAAATCACCCTAGACTAGGCATAACATATTCAACAAGTCACAACATATTCAACAAGTCATAACATATTCACTTACAACTAGACATAAGGCCACATACTTCATATCATCATATAAGGACTCTTTACTTTACTACAACCTTAGTCATAAATCACTTAGTTCATATCATAGGTGAATTACTCTGATAACCCCTTCACAGGCTTACTTGTGCAATATACACATGGAGTCCCATACGCCCACATATAAAAATTAAACCCATTTAGAAGCCATAAGTGTAATTCACATGCATAGTCATAATTTATATCTTAACATAACAAGGTCACCTAACATGAATTGATACAAGTCATACATAAAATAACTATTTTCTTCATAAAAGTCTCCAATCCTATCATTTCTTGATGTCATCTAGTGCAATCTATAGGTAGGGTCCATAGTCCTCATATACCAAGTACACTTCTCAAGGAATTTAGATTAGAGTTCATATTCTTATCTTGTTAATTAGTAACCTTCGGGAGACATAGCCATAACCAACATAGACCATGTGAGCTATATGGAATCCGGTGTTCTACTCCCACACCGAAAAAGAGGGGGTTAACACTTGCCGAAGGTGCAACTATTCGTACATATCTATTCTAGGTGGATCCACTAAGCTAGAGTCCTATGTGGGAACGTAGTTAAGGAACAAGGAGATTTCTTCTAGAAACCTTGACTTACTAGCATGGAGGTTCCCATCTCATGAGACAAGTAGTGTAGAAGACTATACGCATAACACCACATAACATCAATTCACTTAGACATGATATTATAATCAAGGCTAAATCCTTCAACTTCCTAACACAGAAATCATCATATCAATTCATATTGCATATAATGCCTTCAAGGACATTATCATAACACATAAAAATGTACAAGAATGTAAACACCACCACCATAAGTGGACCATACCAATCAACACGATTCAATGTACATTCTAGGATAATTAGAAGAAATATGTCAACTTACCAAATCTCCAAGTTAATGATCATCTTTGATCATTCCTCCATAATTCATATTTAATTGATATAGAAAGTAATAGCAATAAACAATTCAACACAATCTAATCACAATTCTATAAACCAGAAATCAAGATCACAAGACCCACATTATAGGCCAATTTGAGAAATTAGGAGGATCATGAGTTCTTCATAAAATTGGATAGAAATCCATCATAAAATTAGTAGATAAGCATATATTCATCATTAGAATGATTTTGAAATCAAACAATGAACCCATGGCTAGATTGAAATATAGAATATTTTGACTTAGAATCATGTTTGAAAAAAGCTTTGAAAGGACTCCATAGATTAATGGTTTTATATGGATGAAGGATCACCATACCTTATGCATTAAAAAGCCCATGAACATCTGAGAAGAAAGCTCCAACAAACCAACTCCATAGCTTGTTCTTGAACTTGGTCTTCAAATGAGATTTTGGGGTTTTTGGAAGAGAATATAACTTTGGGAATTTCATTTCTTAGTGGGTGTTGAGGTTTTTCTTGGGAAAGGGTTTAAAAAGGTCCTAAAATAAGTTAATAAAATATCCCTTGAGTTACCAAAACACCCCACACGAATTGGGACTTTTAGACATGTCAAAATTGACTTAAAAACGACGCAACCGAATCTGGGAGTGTGCTGTGCGTCACGGGGAAGCCTCCCAATTCTGCGCGAAATAATTTTTGGGACAGTGAGGTGAGTTCTAGGTGCGTGTCGCACAGAACATGTCAAAATCTTGGCCTGCTCGCTGCCTTGGACAGCCTCTTGTCCAAGGTTTGGGTCCAACTTGGGGGGCCTTCGGGTGGTCCCCGGGGAGTTGTACCCGGAGGTTTTAACCCTTAACATGTCTATTAAGGTACTAGGGTCAACTACACTGCTTCTCAACTCCAAAAAACACATAAAAACAAGGCAAACATAAACGGATCCGCTAGCACATCTAAAGACCAACTTTCGAACGTCTTGGACGTTTGACCTCCAAATGACTTCAAATAAATTATACAAGCGATAAAACACTTTATTAACATGTTATTAACCTTTTTAGTCACATGTGAGTCTCTAGATACGTTAGTATATTTTGAGGGTTGTTACAATAATATTTTCAATGGTGAAAGCATTAAATCCTCTTTGTATACTTTTAGAGTCACATGTTTAATGGCGTCTGAGTGACGATTATTTTGTGTCACACAAGATTTTTAGTGACGAAATATGATTTATTAATGACAAAATGATTTATCCTTGATAATCGAATTTGTTGTAGTGGTGTTTCAAAGTCTGTGAGTCTTCACTCTTTTTTTCCCGAATTGATCTATAAAACGTAGGAGAAAGTTCATATGATAAAGAATCGATTAAAAAAGGCCTATAGCCAGCAAAATTCTTATGCCGACAATACGAGGAGGGACTTAGAATTTGAAGAAGCTTATAAGGTGTATCCAAAAATTTCACCCATGAAAGGGGTGGTGAGATTTGGCAAGAAAGAGAAGTTGAGTCCTCGTTATGTGGCTCCCTATGAAATTTTGCAAAGGGTTGAAAATTTTCATACGATTTGAGGCTACCTAGTGAACTAGCTTCGGTTCATCCGGTGTTTCATGTCTCAATGCTAAAGAAGTGCATCGGTGATCCTGATTCCATTCTTCCTTTTGAGGGTCTAGGTGTGGAAGAGAACTTCTCCTATGAAGAGGTTCCGATGGAAATCCTTGATCATCACGTGATGAAATTGAGGAACAAAGAGGTGACCTTCGTAAAAGTCCTATGGAGAAACCACCTATTTGAGGGAGCAACATGGGAGGCCTAGGCCAACATGAAGTCCTGTTACCCTCATCTCTTTGTTTATCAAGGTTAGATATTCCTATTAATAATGAAAATAATGAATAAATTAAATTTGGCTTGTTTAGCAAAGCTGTACACATTCATGATAAGGGTTTTTGTGAAAATTAAGTTTCATAAAAAATTCTTTTTTGCTTAATTTGCACTTACTTGTGTATTTGGTATGTTGTTTCATATATGAAATGAGATTGAGCTTGTTGATATGTCTCGAAAGAAATCTTGGTATAAGTGACTCTTTAATGTTATGTTGAGCTCACGTTGTTATTATTAAGGTAGTTCCTCATGTTGTGATTTTGAGCTCTTATGTGTGGTAATTGATGCTTTAAGTTACTTTGTGTAAATGCCATGTTGTTATGTTGATTTGAGTTGTAAATCATGTGTTGATACGTTGTTGTTGGTTGGGATGCTAGTATTGAGTCTCTTCTTTCCCTTCAAAAGATTTTTAGTGTTATTCGTGAATGAATGTTCCTAGGGGGATAATGTAACACTCCGAAAGTCCAAAATATGATCTAGAGCCTCACATGAGTGTATAAGGTTGGTAACACTATTTTAAGGTCAAAATCAATGTATATAAATCATATAGAAATTTTTAGACTCAAAACATCAAAGAACGTTCACGATGCCCGGAGATTAGTGCAAAAGGTGCTAGTGTGCCTTAGCATATATGACGGGGTTTTAGGAGTCGTAATTTGATGAAATTTCGTGAAAATGTGTCTAATACTTATTAGAGTAGGTTTAGGGTTTAAATGTCCCTGTACGACTCCCCAAGGAACACCCTAGGGGTCCTTGGAGAGGACCCTTTCATTTTGACCCGAACCTGTCAAATGAGGCAGTGTAGACAGTGTCTACCTACGAGTTGCAGGCGAGATGGCGTAGGCCAATCGACGAGGCGTCGATGCCTACTTCTATTAACACTTAGACATTTTCCAAAAATGGCCGAAATGCATAGTTTCTGTCACAAACGACGGACCTGCAGGACGGTTGGTCCAAGCCCCGTCGACTGACCTACGGACCATAGGTCGGGGTCTCGTAAGTGAGGCCTGCTCTTTTCACTGTAAAGTTTAAGTGACCCCAATTAATTAGTTAATTAGTTAGGGGTTTAATTAGTGGTCTGTCACGACCCGAAAGCACCCCTTAGAAGTTAGGGAAAACCTTCGAATCGTGATCGGGCGGACTTGACCCTTTGGGGTCTCGTACAAGCCCTCTAACTAGCATTCATAATATAAAGCATGAAAAGTAGTGCGGAATTAAAACTTTTCACGATAATAATAATAATAAAAGAACTCTTTTCATAAGTACTAGGAAATCTTATCGTCACAAGCCAACTTAAATACAAAACTTAGAATCTTAGGGACACGGCCCTTTATAATAAAAAGGAAATACTAATTTAAGTCTTAATCATGAAACTAAGAAACACAAAACTATGTCCTCGAATATATGAGGACATACCCAATTCTTGAGAGATAGAATTCCCAAGGTTCAACTCCGATCCTCCAAAAGGCTTCCAACCTATACTCATAAGGTATATAAAAGTATGGGGTTAGTACAACAATGACTAAGTATGGCATATGCAAAAACATACAAAAAGGGACATTTTAGTAAAATAACTTTTCATGCAATTTAAATATAATATTCATGAATTTAGAAACAAACCAACATAAGAATCGTCATTTAACACTTAAGGAAGGACTCACATAATTTTGAACCAAAAGAACACTTTACACTAACTTTACTAAAACTTACAGTAAACCAAAAGGAACATTACAGTGAACTTACTAAACTTACAGTAAAATTGAATAAAGCATTATAGTGAACATTCTGAATTCTTACAATGAAGACCTTACAATGAATGGCACGGTCCAAGTCGTATGAACTCTTTTTCCTTTGAAGTTGCCCTAACCCAAGGTTATCCTAAGACTCCCTAAGGTGAGCCAAGAAGGGATCTTCATTTCACCTCCCTTCAAAGAACACCAAAGTGACCCTTAAAACCACCAAATATTAGGCTTACTTCGTTGGAAATCAAATCCACGACCTTGGCTAACATATGCAAAACACTCATGGAAATATAGGTCACACTAAGTGCAATGTTAGAGTAGCATCCCATACTACCACTACCACGTAGTGCTCCTAATGGATTCCATTTACTCAAGTACTCCACAATAATCGTCCATAACACCACACCATATTACTCATTCAAACGGATTTCATGAAAGTACTCTTCTCCCATAGTTGGTATAGGTCACACCAAGTGCAATGTGAGAATAGCATCCCATACTACTACTCCCACTTAGTGCTCCTACTAGGTCACTAATATGGATCAAGCACTTCACGACATACATACACAATATCAACAATATACAAGTTAACTAGTTTCAAATCAATTCTTTTTTGGGAGTTAGCTTAACCGACAAAGACCATGAGAGCTAGACATGGAATCCCGATATTAACCCCTATCGGATGAGGGATCCTTACTTGCTTAGTGTAAGGTCATGCTTCTTAGCGTTTACATGGCTTTTACAATAGCTACACCTATGAGGGCACATAGTTAAGGGATAATGAGATTGTTACTAAGTAACTGACTCTCTACTAACGAGGAGTACTCATCTCAAGAGGTACATTGGATTACAACATCTCATCTCACGAAGTGTAATCCACCTACCCTTCATATCCTCTCGGTGCTAGGCATAACTCCCCACGGATTTCTCAACATAATAGTCTATCTTAGAAATCTCACTAGGAATGGAGAGGTTGCTACTAGACACTACATCTCAACTCACGAAGTGTGTCCACCTCAAGATTACCCTTTTTACTCAACTTGGAATAATACATTCTTTAAAGTATGTGTGTACATCTGCACACCTAGCATATAAGCATCATTTCATTCTCATCAACTTCTACACATACTTTAACCTTGATCATAAAGTTACACACTCTACATGCTTCTCATAATCATATACTTCATTTAGACATAAACTAGGTCAAGCATGCAATTCAAGCTACACCAAATACAATACAAGACCCATTTACAATATCTCTTCATTACACATATTAGACCTTCAAGATTACATATTAAAAACATACTAAATAACATCAAGTTCATCAATTAGCACCGCCACCCATAAGGTGGACCAAACCACCCAAATAGCAATTCATAATAAGAACTATAGAATGAGAGCAATAGCAATTCATAATAAGAACTATAGAATGAGAGCAACTCATCAACAAATCAAACCATCATCACCCATAAGCAATTTATCAATATTTCACCATATTAAGGCCATTAGGGCAGTAGCTACAACAACATGACAAATACAAGAAGACCCAAGTTCATACCCTGCTCAAATCATGCTCACATAACCCATTTTCAAGCCAAAACTTGAAGTATGCATAAACAAGAGTTTCATGGAGTTTTAACATTAAAATAATCAATTCAAACCAAGATAAATACACTTAAACCATTAGAACTTAAATACAAGAAGACCCATACTAGAAATCAAAGTTAGAAGAAGTTTGAGTTTAGAAACCCTTTTAAAATTCTTTTTGGAAGTTGGCTTCTTGAATGAAAAGATATTCAAGAATGGATACCATACCTCACTAAGCAAGCCAAATCCAAGAGTTCTTGATGAAGATAAACGTCCAACCAGCCCTCCTATCCTTCCTTGACCTCTAGCTTTCAATGGAGTCTTAAGAGAGTTTGTCTTTAGAGAGAGAGTTTGAATTTTTGAAGTGAGGGGTCTTGTCTAGGTCTAGGGTTTAAAACTAATTTAATATAACCTAAAAACACTAAAATTGTACACCTAGGGTCTGTAAATACTTAGGGTGTATTTACATAAAACACCCCAAGTTGGCAGCCACTTAACAGACTTCGCAGGCCTCACAGACGAGACCTTCACCAACGGACCGTCTGTGAGCCAACGGACCGTTGGTAGGGTCTCGTTGGTGGATAATTAGATCCAAATGGAGCATGGCCAATTGAACTCACTGGTCCAATAGACACCCTAGGTCGACGGACCGTTGAGGGACCAACGGACCGTCCTAAGGGTCGTCGATGGCCACTGCTTTTTGGCTGATTTTGCCCAAGTCTTGGGCCCTTCATCTAGGGCCCCTTGTTGGTCCTAGGTGGGGTCGTGCACAGAAGTTAAGCCCCTAAACTAAGTCGTCTAGGTCTTAGTAACATCCAATGAAAGTTTCAAGTAAAACGAACACGTAAAACTCATCCAAACACACCAAAACACACAAGTATATTTTAAGGCATACCATCCAAACGTCATGGACGTTCTTGGTCGATTGAACTCCAAAGTTAACAAAACTTCACACACTGCCTAAGGACACTAAACTAACTCAGTTTAACTTAAAATAAACTCAAGAAACAACCATGAGGCTCTAGTTCACGTTAGTTTTTTTGGGGGGCGTTATATTTAGGGGGTGGTTAGTTAATGTCACAACCGGGGAGAACCCCCTAGAAGTAACATGGTATACTTGACCTCTCAGAGGTCTTATAAAAGTCCATAGTTATCATTAATCGCATTATCATAGGTAAATTTAGAGAAAAAATTATGACTTTCATAGAACATCATATGCTAGATACATCACTTCCATTATATATAAAATATCATAAGTACATAGTTAGACTCTAAGTCTCTTTTCCATGTTAGACTCTACATCATTAGAGTATATTAGGGACACGGACCTTATAACATAATACATAACTAAACTATTACATGACTTTAACATAAACTCCCTTGAATCATAAGGATTCCTTTCTTTGAGCTTCAGGAACACATATCAAGCCCTTCATCATAGGGACATACTTTGAGCATACATAACCTACACTTTGTGTAAAAAGGTATTGAAGAATGGTGTTATGTACAAGAATGCACTAAGTATGAAAACCATGAAAAAACATGCATTTAAAAGGGACATTTTACTTAAAATCATGCATCATGCCATTTTGTGAAAACTTCATAAAACTTAATAAAATAAGCATCATACAATTCACATGCTTAATCTAGGCATATACAATAGTCATAACATCATATAAAACCATACATTGCATGTAAGGCATAATTGGCATCACTTTACAGTAAGCTCATTTTGATGTTACAGAAAGCTTATTTCCCTTTTACAGTGAACTCTATTTTTCTTCTTAACTCCTTAACCTTCCAAATAACTCTCTAGTGACACTTAGTGCAATTTATAAATAATGTTCCATTACACTATCCGCACTCAAGCACCACCTTAAGGCCACAATGAAAACATGCATAAAACCTTCATTAACCCAACAAATGTATTCATAGAACCATTTCATTTAACAAGATATATAACTCATATTTTGGCCGAACATTCTTTATTGACCACATAGAAGGACTCATTACAAGACTAGATATAAGGACTCATTGCAAGAACAAATACAAGTCAAGTCTTCTAACATCATCATACTAGGACAATACTCAACATTAACGTCACACATTGGACTTCACTTCACAAGGAAAACATAAAACCCTACTCATAATCTTATTTAAGCCTACAAGTGCAATGTACATGGGAAGTCCCATAACTTCACACATCCTAAGTAAACCTACAAGGAGACCAAAAGCCTTAACATGTTCTTCATATACCAACTATGATATTATAGCCAACTACAGGAATACCAAATAAGAATTTCATCATATAGTCAATAAGACTAACATTATGCATATAAGGTAAGACCACATCATATAGACTCATTAGGACCCATAACATGCATTTCATCACAACAAGTAGAGGACACTACAATGTCATGCACAAGGAACATAAACATAGTTATATACATTAGAACACCTTCCTAGAACTTCCCTCAAGATCTACTTGTGCAACGCAAAGGTAAAGTCCCATACCCTCACCTACACTAAGAAACTTCCCTTAGGTTATCCTAGTTAGGGTCCTTTACTTCCATTGTCCATTATTACTTTAGGGAAACTATAGCCTTAACCGACACTAAGACCATGGGGGCTAAACATGGAATTTGATGTTGTAGAACCTTACACCAAGGAAAGGGGCTCCACTTTGCCAAAGTAGAACATTAACATCATGCTAACATATTAGGTAATATCACTTGCTAAATCCTATGGGAAAGCATAATTTATGGAACTTGGAGGCATATATGGAAACCCTCTTTATGACAAATGGGTCATTGTAGTTATCCACCTCGTGGGAACTATGGTGAACAAGCCTTCCCACATTGGGAAGTGGCACCCCTCATCTATGTTCACTCGGTGTCAAGTTAAGTTCCCTTTATTGAAAGCCTTTATTAACGTTACTTTATAAAATTTGACTTTAGTAGATTGACTCCTCATATTCTTAGCTCGTAGGTCATAGATGAGAGTTCATCAACCCAAATCATGTGTGAAACCCTTTCACATGGACATAACATATTCAAGAACCATCTAGTTTAGGATACCCTTGAGAAAACCTTTCAAGAGCCCCTCTATTGACTAGATTATCATACAAGTATCATAGACATGTTTTCATGTGTGTGTATACATATATGGGAGCATACCTTTCACATAAACACCCTTAGGCCACACATGTTCATACTTGTACTTCATTCATGCATAAAAGTATAGGTGTAACTATATGAGCAATCCTTTCATATAAACACATTTATACGCTATACATATTCATACTTCATCACATCATATACTTGACCCCATAGCATACAAGTCATATTCATAACATGCTCATGCATTCATATTCATGTACATATATCACAAACCTAGGAACTATCCTATCAAGGCACTCATGTTCAATGCATAGACAAGGTCCCATACCCTTGTCCATACTAGTACACCTATCAAGTCATCCTATTTAAGAGACACATAGCATACCTCAAAGGCATATACATTACATGCATATTAGTAGACACAAGTGCATATGAGAATACCCTTTCATTAGACACCATGAACGTATACTACTTAGAAGCATGCATTAGGTATAAGTGTGTGTACATTGGTCAACATGATCACATAATGGCTATCAACAACATATTGAGGCAGCCACCCTCTTAAGACCACAATGCACCTTCAAGCATAGATCACACATAACAATTTAGCATAGGAGACAAGATAAATTTTACATTGCATCCAAGACTCCTAACCTTAGCTAATCACACCTTCATATAGGGGTACATAGGTAAGGGTCATTTACCACTATCACATCATCAAAGGCAGAACGTATACCTAACCCTAAAATACTCATTCACATGCTCATAACATTAACAATACAACCTAGACCATAAAGTAGAATGGAAACTAGGCATGAGACTGCACCTTGGGTGATCATCATCACCACACATTCATAATACAATTTCCTTCAATGCCATGATCACATCACATATACATTAACAAGAAGTAATCACCGCCACAATAAGTGGACCATACCACACAATGCCTTACAAGTCCAATCATCTAACAATTCTATAGAAAAGTAGAGGAATAGAGAAATCTTACCAAATCTCCCTTGCTTTTATCATCATTTATCAATACTCACAATCAATAAATATTAAAAATATAGGTCAGTAGCTAAAGAGATCATAACCTAAACGAAATCATACTTCAATTTCCCTAGAATCGAGATCATACCAAGTGCTCTACATTAACAATCAATAGAAGATAGAAGAACATAGGTCAATCCTTACCAACTCTCCAAGCCTTGATCAACATGAATTACTAATCATCAATACAAAATAAATTTGAGTATAAAACAGTAGTGAAAGCTAATTCAACATAATAGAACCGCAATTCAATTAACACATAATCAAGATCACAATGCCCATAAGATATGCTAATTTTTGAATTGGAGGTAACATGGGTTCATCATGAAATTGGATTGAATCTAACATAAAAACAGAAGTTAATCATCAAATCACCATAATCATGATTTTGTTATCATTTTGAGAAGGAACCCATGGCTAGATGGAAAGATAGACAAGTTATCATGAACTTTCATTGGAAAGAGCTCTTTAGAAGGAAGATTATCTAAAGATAAAGGATCACCATTCCTCATTGTAGGAGATAACTATGAAATCTTCATGAATAATCCAAGGGAATCCAAGCTCCAAGTTGTTCTTGAGGTTTCTTTTTGGGAGGGAAAAGTCTAATTTGAAGAATAAATTGGATATGGGTTTTTCATGTTATAAATCAACTTAAAATACCCAAAACACTTAAAATAATTGTCCATAGAAATTTAGGGACGTGGGGTGATTCCTAATTCACCCCTTGCATGGCAGCGTGCGTGCTGCAATTGTAGGCAGCACCTACGGAAGCCAATCGATGGGGTGTTGATGAAGTGATGGCCCTTCCTGTTGCTCCGTCGATGGTGACTGAGTCTGCAATTTTGGAGTTCATACTCACACGGATAAGTTTTGATCTATTATTCCCCATCGACGTAGCGTAGGTGAGGCTACAGGGCGTCATTCATGAACGTCGTTTGACACTTCCAAGGCAGTGCCTAGTCAGTGTTTGGGGTCCTCCTTTAGGGCCTTTTGAGAGGCCCTTGGGGAGTTTTACCCGGACGTTTACGAGGTAAATACACTCATAAATATATCAAGTAACTTCCATATTAGTTTTAGCATCAAACAACACACACAACACATCAAATCATGCTAAGGACAGTCAAGTCAGTCCAAGGGCTAACTTTCGAACGTCTTGGACGTTTGACTTCCAAATGTCTTCAAATCAATCATACATGATTTAAAACACTTAATTAACATAATGACAAGATTATAAGGCACATGTGAGGCTCTAGACACCTTAATTCATTTTTGAGGGTCTTACAATATCCCCCACTTGGGAACATTCGTCCTCGAATGACACTTGGAACGTTTTTAAACACATCAAGGACTTCAATAAAATATAGAGAATCTCACAAAATTCAAAACATCTTCACATAGCAGTCAATGCACCAGACTTACAAGAAACACCAACTTCAAACCATTTAGCACTCAATGCAACATAAGCAAGCAAAAACCTTATTCAGTCACTCCGTAATGCATCAAACACAGGCTCTTGTCATGTTCATAGGAGGAACATCCTTAGCCTAATCTTAACATGTATTTCACATTTCAATTCATTAAGATCTCATTATGCAAACAAATTTAGGTCACACCTAGCCAGATTCAGCAACACTCAAGAAGCAATCAGGCACACACACTTCAATGTACATTAACTTAAGTCAAGTAGGTCAACATTGGATTCTTATTAATTAAGCATAATGCCATGAGGGCTATACTCAACCATACCATGCTAAGTTATGTTTAGGGAGGAATGTCCTTCTCCTCAACACACTTAAAAGTCTCAGGAGTTCACACCCAAGCAAGGCACAATGGTCAATTCATTTTAAAGGAGAAGTTCTCAACTTTTAAACAAAGTATGCTCATACTTCCTTCCTTGTGAAGTAAAAATGGTAAATCACACCACATACATTACAAAAATAGGAAGTCATTTCACATAGTTTCAATTCATAGCATAACACTAGCTTTCATAGACATGCATCACTGTGGAAAATTCTTACAATTTGTAGGCACACACAAGGACACTAGATAGACATGCCTTCATTTTTTTCAAGAGTGAGCCTACATACTTACTTCCCAAATCATAAAAGTCATACAATTTTCTAGAGACTCGTATTTTTTTATTTTCAGGATACTCCATTTCATCAAACATGCTTCTTACACCTTCTCATGGAGTTACATGCACAATTCACACATTAAGATGCATAATCAACATGAGAAAATATGAATTTGATTACAAATCCTTTTTTCATGCATTTTAGAATATTCAAAACATGTTTAACATAGTGTTAACTAAGACATACTTAACATATGGAGAAGATGCAACTCATACTTTTATGCAAGACTCATATCATGAACAAGCTACTAAGAACCCTTTAGTTTCAAGCTCAAGTTAGAATAGGAGGAAAATATAGAAATATCAACAACCTTGCTACTCACTTAACCATCCGCCCACTTAGGGTAAAGTCATTTAAGAGCAAGTTAACTCATCCCCAAGAGGACCTTAGCTTATCAACATTCATCATTATCACCTAAAGGTGATTCCCAAACTAAAAGGGTTTAAAGTAACTCAACATAGGGACATCAAGGGCACATAAAGTATTACAACATAGACACATTATCCACCACTTGTGGTATGCCTAATCACATTATCCGCTTGAACACCAAGGTCAAGGCAAGTCAAAACCAACCTTTCATACTCTTCACTCATGAAGACTAGACATCATAGAGGATTCTTACTCCTAATCTCACATCAAGTAGCCTACCAACTCAAACATCAAGGAATAATACCTCAAACATCATCATTCCTCTAAGTTGAACACCTAAAGGGAATCCATAACATTAAAGTGAGGTCATACTACCCAACCATATAAGGTCTCAACTATACCATGAATACCAAGGGTCATTAAACCATAGGGGAAACTATAGAGAAGACTTAGACATAAGGCCTCATTCTTTCATTCAACACTAGTGTAAGATAACTTCTAGGTCATTTCAACCCATATCATCACCTACAATATAAGCACACTACCTTCACTTCTAGGATCAAGTCTATACAAAGGACTATAATCCATACAAGGCAACTATGAGACATTACACATAATAAGGCAACATGCATCTTTTAGCTATTTACCACACTTCTTTAAAGCATTTCAAGTCTAAACTATATCATAAGACTATCATCATGCAAAATCATAAAGCAACTTATAATCTAAAAAGGAAGATTAATTCAACTATAACAACTTATTTAATAATCTATAACCTTATCATAACATAAATCATCACATATATAGCCATAAATAGCATCACATCATCAAAGCATGCCAAAATTAACCTTCACAAATACTCCTCAAACCATAAAACCAAGATAAACATCAAAACTCACGTTTTCTTCCTCAAGCATGGAGATACCATCTCATCCAAGCAATCACATCTAAAAGATCACAGGACAAGAAAACATATGAGAGAGATCTTATAGAGTTAAGTTCTATGTCACGACATGAGAATGATGAAGAAGGAAAACGTTATTATCCTACAGCCTCTCTCACATAGATGTGTCGCAACTCACAACCGCGGAATGAAGCTCTACTAGACGTGGCAATATGAAACTTTGTACCCTACAACCACTTTTATAAACATCATGCTCTGATACCATGTTTGTCACTACCGGGGAGCACCCCCTAGAAGTAACATGGCATACTTGACCACTCGGAGGTCTTATACAAGCCCATAGTTATCATTCATCGCATTATCATAGGTAAATTTAGCGGAAAATTTAAATTTTTTTATAGCACATCATATGCTAGAAACATCACTTCCATTATATATAAAATATCATAAGTACATTGTTAGACACCAAGTCTCGTTTCCATCATTGACTCAACATCATTAGAGTACATTAGGGGCACGACCCTTGTAACATACATAACTAAACTATTACACGAGTTTAACATAAACTTGACATAGGACATCCTTGAATCTTAAAGATTCCTTTCTTTGAGATTGGAAAACACATATCACGCCCTTCACCATAAAGACATCCTTTAAGCATCCATAACCTACACTTTGTGCAAAAAATTAAAAAAGAATGGTGTTAGTACAGGAATGAACTAAGTATGATAACCATGCAAAAACATGCATTTAAAAGAGATGTTTTACTTTAAAACCATGCATCATGCCTTTTTGTGAAAACTTCATAAAACTTGATACTATAAGCATCATACAATTCACATACTCAATTTAGGCATATACAATAGTCATAACATCATATAAACCACACATTGTATTTAAGGCATAATTGGCATAACTTTACAGTAAGCTTATTTCCCTTTTACAGTGAACTCGATTTTTCTTCCTAACTCCTTAACCTTCCAAGTATTCCTCTAGTGACACTTGGTGCAATGTATAGATAATGTCGCATTACACTATCCGCACTCAAGCACCACCATAAGGCCACAAGGAAAACATGCATACAACCTTCATTAACCCAACATATGTATTCATAAAACCATTTCATGTAACAAGACATATAACTCATATTTTGGCTGAACATTCTTTATTGACCACATAGCAGGACTCATTAAAAGACCACATAGAAGAACTCATTACCACACCACATATAAGTCAAGACTTGTAACATCATCATACTAGGATAATACTCAACATTAACATCACACATTGGACTTCACTTCACAAGGACAACCTAGAACCCTAGTCATAATCTCATTCTAAGCATACTAGTGCAATGTACATGTGAAGTCCCATAACCTCACACATACTAAGTAAACTAATGTATCGTGGTTTCACGGTACTTTCAATGCTTTTTCCTTAAGAGTTGTGTGTGTCTAGAGCATTTTTGTAGTAGTTTAACATTATTTGATCTTTGTTATACAGGAAAGATGTCCGAAACTAAAACGCAGAAGGAACCTAAAAAATAGTGCAGAGGCAACCCACGAAGCCATCGACGGTCCGTCATTCTATCGACGTTCCGTACACGGTGACCGTCGATTGAAGTTTAGGAACATAGAGAAAACTCTGAGAAATCTGACTAAGTGTGGGATTACGGAAGGATTGATCCACAGACCGTCCTGTTGAAGTGTCGATGAGTTCAGAGATAGTCCAGTAGCCGAAGATGGAAAAGTTCTAAGTATGGAGAAAAAGAAAGCATTGACGAACCGTAGATGCATCGACGGACCGTGTTGTTGGTCCGGTGATTGATTCAGATATGATTCCATTTTAACGAAAAAATAAGATGCTAAGTCTGGACTGACGGAGAAAGTCGACAGTCTGTCGTTTCATCAACGGTCCGTCTGCGGGGTAGTCGATTACAACCTTGTTTTCTGTACAAACATTCCTTATTTTAATTCCTTTTAATTTAGCATAATGTTTTCTATAAATAAGGTGTAAAATCTCGTTTTTGAGGTTGGATTCTATTACTATCTTTCTTAGTTTGTGTTTGGAGATTGGGTTTTGCAACTTTAGCAATAATACTATTTCTGGATTTGGTTTTCAAGTGATTTCTTGTTGATTTTTTGGATTTTCTTCGAATT
Source organism: Solanum lycopersicoides (assembly GCA_022817965.1). Classification (NCBI taxonomy): domain Eukaryota; kingdom Viridiplantae; phylum Streptophyta; class Magnoliopsida; order Solanales; family Solanaceae; genus Solanum; species Solanum lycopersicoides. Next base: position 4,752 of record JAJJBR010001429.1, on the reverse strand, counting down.
GACAAAGTAAGTTCATGTTTTATTGTTAAAAACTATGAATTGTGTTCTTATATGCATGCATAACAAAATCCACAACTAGGTTTGTGGGAACCATGGGTGATTAACAAAGTAAACCTAGCTTAATAACAATACTCAAATAGGTTATTGCATGTATTGATAATTTTTTCATTTAGAAGTCTTTTTAATAAGTGCACGCGTTAGAACTAGCCTTGTTGCTACTTGCCGGACCAAGGAGGTAGTAATAAGAAAAGAATTATCAACATAGATTTAGTGGGATACTATCTAATTGGCTATTCTCGATTACTGCGAAGTAATAACTAAGCAATACATCTAATAGGATGCTTAACATGAAGTAACGGTAAGAGTTAGTATCTTATACACACGTAGCCGTACCAAGGTAAGGGGTGAAATTCTCTAAATGTCGTGTCACAACCCGAGACCATACCCTAGAAGATAGGGTGCAATCTTGGATTGCGACCGGCGTCGTCGAACTCTCAGAGTTCTAAGACAAGCCTCATTCATATCATTCATCGCATATACATAGTGAAAAGTAGTGCGGAATTAAAACTTTTCACTAAAACGTAATATAGTCTTTAAAACTCTTTCATATAAAAGTAATAGAAATGCTAAGTCTCAATCTCATCATCTCAAGACACAAGAATACTTTTGGGTCACGGCCCATACTTCAAACGAAAATAGAAATACTCATAGTCTATTACAAAACTTCATAAAGAAACATAAAACGACATGTATATGCCCTCCAGTCAAATGAGGACATAGTTCAACTCTTCTTCTCGGACGATCCTTCTAAGCCCAAGACTTCTTCTCCAAAGCTCCTTCCCTACCAAGGACTATAGATAGAAAATAAAGAATGGAATTAGTACAACCACATGTACTAAGTATGGCTATATGCATAAAATCATGAAAACAGACTTTATTGGAAATATGCATCTTTTCATTTGGAAATCATAATTTAAACATAAGACCATCATTTAGCAATTAAGAAACAAATAAGATAATAATCAAAGGTAGCATTTAAAGGCTCACTTTACAATGAGTTCACTTCACTGTACAATGAAGTCCCTTCACTGTTACTGTGAAGTCCAAACCTTCCTTTTAACATCTCCTAGCAAGTAATTCCCTCACTTAATGTCATCCTAAGATTCACTTAAGTCACACAAAGAGAGACCGCCCATACACCCTCTCTAGATGTGCCTAAACGACCCTTAAGATTTCCTACAATGAGTCACATACATACTTAGAAAACAATCATAAACATCAAGGTAAGATTCATCTACCAAAGGTGATTTCCAAGGTTCACTTTAGTGAGTGTGGAGCGACCGCCCATACAATCTCTATCACACACACACGAGATCCTAGACTACCTCAAATAGAATCATTCCAACTAAACACACAAACACTTAAAATTAGAAGACATTCTCTTTCCAAAACCTATCAAAAGACCTACTCTAGTAAATCGAGAAGATATGTCCATAGTGCAATGACCTCTCCAAGATTACCTAAATAGTCCTTAAGACTTCCTAAGGTTTAGATCATGTCAACAAGATTAACCAACTTCCCTAACTAGAGTCATTCTCAAGACTTCCAAAGATAAGACATGAAGAGACCATCCTTTCATGTCCTCCTCACACTTTAGCTAAGGAATGCTTAAGTCACTTTAGATTAGGTACTCAACCATTTACATAGTTACTACAAAGGTCATTAGTTCATTAGTTCATTAAGACTCATACATCACATAAGACACTCACATAAAGCATCACATAAGACACTCACATAATGGTCTTGGACAAGACCTAGGAACTCCACATAACACCTTCAAAGTCTATTGTGCAATGTCTAGATAGCGTCCCATACCACCACCTAAACCTCATAAACTTATTTAATGCTAATAGGTATTCCACATGATGAGAATAGGCAATAACCGACATAGACCATGATAGCAAGACATGGAATCCGAAGTTCTATCCTACTTCGATGAGGTTGTTCTACTTTCCAATGGTAGAACTTGGACACATCCCATGTAGGGACATGGTTAAGGAATATGAAGGGAGTAATAAGCATTCAGTCTGTTCTTTAACTGAATCCACTTAACCCTACTCATACTCAGTCGGTGCTAGCCTTAGTTCTCATAGATTATTTCACATTAAGGTTCATATAAATAGGTCTCTTATCTAGTTCATGACCCCCTTTACATTCACCCTACCAAAGCAAGCTCCACTAGGGCATAGCTCACTTTGGCGACAAGAAGCTCATAGCGACTTCCCTAAGGTATGATATGATGCCGTTCCAGCCAATCAACCTTAAGTACATCACTCATCACATGAAGGATACCATTACGGCTAACTACTTCACAATTCATAAGCTCGCCACTAAGTTCAAGGTTCCACATAAACTTGACCTTCTTATCATTAAGGCCTCACTTATATTTATTTATTCAAGACTAAGAGTTATAACACCCTATATCAAGACATCACATACTCAAAATCATATATACATCAAGTAAGAGATACAAGTCAACCAAGACAACACATCACATACTTCACTTTTAACACATAATACAAGCCATTATAGAAACACTTCTAAAACAACCTAACATCTTCAAGTTATCCTATATATCATCATAACATCATTAATATACTCCACATAGACTCATAAAGTCAAGTAGGAATAACCACGAATTAACCTAACACTACACTCATAATGTCAAGTCAAAGTCTAACATGATCACTTAAGGCAACATAACTAGAAAAATACATACATGACTATATAACTTCACATGTAGATAGGTAATGCCATACTTCACATCATCAACTACACAAATAGCCACATAACTTCAAGTAATTACCAATAAGACCATGCTCATAATATTGCATAAAGTAATGCCGACAAGGCCACATCAATTGTAAGTAAAACACATAACACCGCCACCATTAGTGGACCATACCAATCACAAGAATATAGAAGTATAATTAATATCAAATTAAGGAAAACAGGGCAGCATACCTTGATCCCCATATCCACATCTCAATTCAATGCCAAATCAACCAATTCAACATCACAAGGCCCTTACCCATGGCCATGAACAACAATTCAAAGCAATAACCATAAAACTCAATGAATCTACATCAATTCAATATAGGTTTAACAATAATATCAATTACATATCAATTGAACACAATTCTTATATCATTAGAAAGCCCATAAGAAACTACACAATAATTCATCAACATTAGCTTAATATCAAGTAACCCAAATAAGTAGTCAAAACTAGGGTTCATCAATTCACATGGGTTCATAGGTAATTTATGTTGAAATCATCAATACAATAATAATTAGATCATAATTCAATGTTTAGAAATCATTTATGCAAGAACCCATGGTAGAATCCCGAAATTGGACTATTCACTTTAGAAAACTTTGTAAAACACTTTGAGGATTGGGCTCCTTGATGAAATAAGTTTCAAGGATCAAAATCCATACCTCAAGGATGATAATTCTTCACTTTGATGAAGAATTTCCACTCAAGAACCCCTCACCAAGCTGCCTCTTCAATGGAGTCTTCAATGGAGGTTTTGGGAATATTCTAAGAGACTTTGGGTTTTGATTTTAGAAGAATGAATTATTCTAAGTGTTAAACACTTATATACTCATCTAAAATACCCATAAGACCCTTAATAAACCGTCTAAACTATTATTTGTATGTGGGGTGAATTTACCAATTCACCCGTGACTTGGAAGAAAATCTGCGCACAGGGAACTTGGCTGCGACGACTGGCTTGTGACGGGGCATCACGGGTGCAACGGCCCGTCATGACCCTCCGTTGCAACCTCCAGTGGCTTGCCAAGGGTTCCCCCTACACCCTTGTACAAGGACCCCACGACTAATCCCTTGTGACGGGGCGTCACAGCCATGACTGGCCGTCGACTTCTCTGTCGCAGAGGCTGCCTGGGACAGCCTGCCATCAGGTTTTGGGTCCTTTCCTCAAGGACCCTTTGATTGTCCTTGGGGATAATTTCCCAGACGTTTCGAAACCAAATACGATCATCTATGAGTTTAAAAACACCTCTCAATGAATTCATCCAAAACAACACAATAAACTCGACGAACTCGTCTAGACGTACAAGGTCGATTCAGGCATATCTTTCGAATGCCTTGGACGTTCTTGGTGTTTGACCTCCAAACTTCACGGAACTTTAACCACTGCCTATACATACAATAAAAAATCTATTAAGAACCTTAAACAACCATGAAACACACATAAACACATAGAAACACATAGAGAAAATTAAGTTACTTAGTCGTCAAACGTCTTAATCATCCTTGACGTTTGACTCCACACACTCTAATATTTAAGCTACTGTCTCTATACCACATATTTAAACATATTTAGGACCTTAGAACACCAAGACCAACATATTAGGCTTAGAACACTAAGCTATTTTCGAGGTCTTACAATCTCCCCCACTTGGACAACTTCGTTCCTCGGAATGACACTTGCCACTCTCCGAACACTTCCAAGATTAAGATTCAACTAGCAGAACATAACCAATCCATATAACAATCTATCAAGAATAAAACATCAATTTCACGTAATCAAGAGATTCACAACACAACAAGAAACTAGAAGACAATTCTATAACTCGTTATGCTACAAAACTCACATGCTTCAATCCAATTAGCAAAAACTCATTTTATACTCAACATCATACTCATATACATCAGTTCTAACC